>SJXQ01002297.1:89850-105253 GCA_006408695.1 Aepyceros melampus
TCATTCCTAGGACTGAAGTTGAAAATGCCATCAGGTGATATTTTACTTTCAAATGTAGGATAGAAGGGTGAGGGGGTCCCAGTGCAACAACAGTAACGAAATGATGTGTGTTCCTAAAGGGGCCAGGCACTGTTCTGAGTCATTTGCGTATTTTTCCTCATCTGAAAAACTTGGGTTTTAATTCCAAAAGGATCACATAGCAAGAGGATTGCCTTCATTGGGTTTCTCCAGATGCAGGTCCTTAGACAAGGATTTGAAAGTAAGTAGTTTATTTGGGAAGTCACCTCAGGAAGAATGGGTTGAGGAGTGTGGACTGGAGACAGGATGGAAGGAAGGTAACCTGACATGTCATGAGCAAGTTACCACTGTGGGCAGCTAGAACTTCATTCTGCTGGGAATTCTGGGAGATAGTGTGGAACATGCACCAGAATTGTCCCTTCAGAGCTGGGGTATTTATTCACCACTTCCCATCAGTCACTGGTTGAGAACTGCATACAGGGGACAGTAATTCCCCAGCCTTACTGGCCTGCGGATAGGGCTGAATCTTGTAGCCTGAGAATGCTCTCAGGCAAAGGCAGTAGGTCCTGGCTGAAGGAAGTCTAACCAGCATGCCCGGAAAATGGCAAATGCAGAGGGCACATGGGCAGGTGTCGCCATCATTGCTGTAGAGACTTTGATGCAGAATTCATTTAACCAAAGACTGAAACAAGGCAGGCAGGGACAGGATTCCTTAGATACTAAATAAGTAAGTGTTAGTCGCTCAGTCGTGTCTGACTCTTTGCGACCCCGTGGATTGTAGCCCACCAGGCTAGATAGATGTTGATGTTTCCGCTTAAAAAAAGAAGAAAAAAAGGCTTAATATACCATTGCTATGGGAAATGTTACCAGGTGGCGCTCTTGAGCTGCTTGTCATCTTTAGAAGCAGAACCAAGAGTTGGCCTAGAAAATCTGGCTTAGTGGGTAGTGGGATTTACAACCCAAGCACACCCAGACTCAGTGGCTGCCTCCACAAGACTTGTCTTTGGGAAAGTGCTAGCTTAGATCATCACGAAGGAGCCCAGCATTCCTGCAAGCTCTGGGGAGTCCTCAAACTTCCTATTTCCAGAGTGATGAGACTCTTTCAGGTGGAGGTTGCTGCTTGGATCGCTCTCTCTCTCTCTGGCTGGACTCTGACTTCCTGACCTGCACTGTATTCAATGGCAGGTGAATGGGATGCCAGACACTTTGGTTTTCAATCTGGAATACTGAACATTTCACTGTTTTTTGTTTTAAAGATAACCTTCATCCTTTTTGCCTCTATGAAATTTGGCCATATCCCAGCACAGTGCTGGAGAATTTGGCAAAGGCTCCTTCTCTGTGTTCCTCCCCAGAGCTGCCATTTATTAGGATGTCAACACCTTTTATTTGGAAAATGCAGCTGTTGGGACTTGTGTATAGGGCCTGATTCATTTGTAGAAGAGGTGGATCTGATTGTCCTTTTCCATTATTTGATATAAAGTCATTGTAGACATACCTCAACAGAAGGGAAATTCTTACCAAACATGCAACTTCGCCATTACAACACAGTAGTCACAAATGAACAAATGCCAGCCATCTGCACATTTCCACACTTGCAACCTCATTTTCCAGTGAAGCTGTTTCCAAACCCAATCTAGATCACACGGTATGAAAGAGGTATGATTGTTAAAACTCAAATCTGTCAGTGAACCTGGTTATTGACTTTGATTTCATTACTTCTTCGGGTAAGCCTTATCAAATCCTTTTGGAGACAGTGATATAGGCAGCAAATCACTGCACTGTTTTCTTTTGCCTGAGTGTTTTGCTTTTGGGAATAGGTTGTCCCGGGGCCGTATCAATGATGCCTTCCAGCTGGATGACAACAGCCTGGAGTTTCTGGGGATTCAGCCGACGCTGGGACCCCCTTACGAGCCACCTGTCACCATATGGCTGATTATCTTTGGGGTCGTGATGGGAGTGGTAGTGATTGGTATTGTTGTGCTCATCTTCACTGGGATCCGAGATCGAAGGAAGTAAGTGACCTTTCTGGACTTATTTATCCTAAAACAGAACAGTTTCGTGAAAACTAACTGGAAATTTTGCAGTAAGTGGTAGGTTGTACAAGCCAATTACGTATGTGGACAATTCTGCAGCTGAATATTCTTGTGCACCCCCTAGAAGTTTACCAGATTTCATCAGCATTTCACCACCCTAGCAGGCCCCACCATACAGGAGATCTCCAGCCTGGGGTTTACTACTGGTATGCCCCAGTAAACTCCATCCTGGCCACAGCATCATTTCCCTACTGCTAAAAGGCACTCCAAGCTCTGCAGTGGTGAGTGGGCTCGGGGGCGAGGGGATTATCCTTACTGAGGAGTCCTCCTTGGTCTAGAAGTGATCCTAGAGAATGCCTTAGTGATGGATTTGAACTGTGAAGTCGTTCAAGAATGAGCTCTGAGATTTGCTCCAAACTGCTATGCTTGAATCCTCTGCACCCCTCCTCCCATGGCCTAGACGCCTTACTATACCCTCAGTTCATGGGTCATGCACCCTCTAAATTGTCCCCGAGTTGAAGAACCAAGTTCACTGTGGATTTAAATCACCAGAGGCCTAATGTATAGTTGTGCCCTGCCACTAGATTTGTTTTCTGATCTTGAGACAGCATTTACTTTTGTTGGGCTTGTGTAATTGAGGTTAATCATATTTTATAATACCTAACAAAACTCTTTGCACACATTAGGTTGTTTAAATGTGTTCTTTAATTTTTATATGCACTAGTCTGTTTTGCTGTCTTCTTCACTATATTGTTTCCACAAATAACTTCATTTTTAAAATTAGGCATTGACAAAAATATATTCATATAGTAAAAATGTTTTAAATACAAAAGGATACATAGAGTTTCCCTGTCACTCTTTGCTTCCAAGTTCCCTTCCTAAAGTTGACAAAAATGGTCAGTTAAAAAAAATTTTTTTTAATTGTATCGTTGATGGACAATGTTGTGTTAGTTTCAGGTATACAGCAAAGTAATTCAGTTATACATGTACACACATCTATTCTTTTTCAGACTCTTTCCCATAGAGATTATTAGAGAGTACAGAGTTCCCTGTGCTATACACTGGGCCCTTGCTGGTTATCTATTTTATATATAGTAGTGTGTATGTGTTAATCCCCAAGTCCTTATTTATCCCTCCCCTCCCTTTCCCCTTTGGTAACCATAAGTCTGTGACTCTGTTTCTGAAAAATGACCAGTTTTTTGGAGACCCAGTGTATCAGAATCTGCATTTTAGTAAGGCCCGCAGGTGACTCATACGCACATTACAGGTTTGCATGTCAGATGCTATTCCAAAGTTCATTCATCAAAGAAATTCTTTTTGGGCTCCTCCTTCATGCTATACATTGCATTAATAGAAGCTACACAGAAAAATAAGGCTGCTTATGTATTTCTTACATTAATGTATTCAGCAATTGTATAATATATAACTATGTAATTATGTTCATGTATATATAAGACAGAGATTCAGAGAGGCCAAGAAACCCTCTCAAGTTTGCACAGCTAGTCAGTAACGCGTGAAGATACGCACTCGGTTTCTAAAGCTGGTTGTTGTAGTACAAAGCGGGCCTATCTTGACCTTCATACTTTGCAAATTGGTAATTTAGTAGGGAAGTTTTTTATAATGAAGTGATTGGCTAAATGACCACTGAGTTCCTAAAAATAATAATAATGGTTAATATTTATTGGGGATTATATGCCAGATACTGTGAGTACTCTGCCAGCATTATTTCACTGAGTTTACATATTTGCCATCATTTTCTGAATAGTTAGACTGAGGCACAGAGGCCCCCACTCTCAGACTTCAGAGCTTATACCCTAACCAGTCTCCTACTCTGCCAACCATCGTGCCAACTGATCATTGGGCTAACGAAGTGAATTCAATGCACTCTGGGTGCCCACAGTCCATTAAAAGGGGACTGGTATGCAAATGAGTACAGGTGGTAAGATGCTGAGATGGAAAAGATACCCGGGCCATTGGAGTCCAAGGGAGGCCGTGTCACTCTAAGATCATGATATTAAGGTGAGTTCACTTTATTTACAGGAAAAATCAAGCAAGCAGTGAAGAAAATCCTTATGGCTCTGTGGACTTGAATAAAGGAGAAAGTAATTCAGGATTCCAAAATACTGATGATGTTCAGACTTCGCTTTAGAAAAATCTTTTTTTATTTCCTCTTGAGATGATTTTATTGTATGTAAATATTACTTTCACAGTACAGAACATAGGCAATTATAAGAATGTCATTAACTGTCAAAGCTCTGGCTCTGTTCAGGAAAAGCTGTCCAAAGAAGGCATGCCTGAGAAGAGGGCGTCTTCCCTCGCATCACTTTTAGTACTTGTTTCTGCCTCAGGACTTGACTTCTGTTTCCTTAAAGAGGTGTTTCTGTTTGAGAATAGAGACAGTCTGTCTTTGGCCTCACAGGCTATTCAGGGGTAATGGAAATGGAAATTTCCATTGTGTTGCTGGAGATGGAAAAAAAGGATACAGGGCAGGAGCAAGTGTGTGGAATGTGGATGGATGGCTCTTAAGGACGTGCCTGTGAATGAATGGAGCTGCGAGGTAGAGCCCGGCATGCACTGTTACTTTGGGTTTAATTCAAGTGTAAAGGAGGACAAGCTCTCTTCACGTTAACTTAATCTAAGTACTCTAGTGATTCTCCTCAGTCATGATTGGACCAGAACATGCCTTCTTCAGAGTGACAGGGCTACAGAAGAGAGAAGAATCCAGACAGCCATTGGAGGACATTGCCTTTTTACTTTCAAGCTGCTTGGCCACCGTCTTTCTGACATCACCCTAGCCCTAGGGGCCACCATGAACCCCCTCCCAAGCTGCCATGATAGGAACTTGCCCCCGTTGCTCTCTAACTGTGAAGTGCACAGGGACCCCAACTGAATGTCACTTCTGAAGTGGGCTCCCAATCTCTTGAATCTTCTGTATTTGCCCATAATGTTTGAGTAGTGCTGAGCACAAAGCTCACAAAGACAATAAATACTTGATTTACACACTCCTGTGGTCTCGTGTGTACTTCTGTGCTCGGCCTTCCGTGGATTCTCTCTGCTTTCACTTCCAGGGACAAAGCTGCCTGGGTCTCCTGACCTCCCAACATGTCTTGAAGTGCATCCCAGTATGTTCACTTACTTTATTGTATAAAGTGATTATGTTCAATAAAATCAGTTGAAAAGAGTTGTGTTAAGAGCATCTACACTCTTAGGTTAGGAGCCAAACCTGGTAATGGTTTTACAAATCTCAGAGCCCCTAGCCCAGTTCTGAGCACAGAATCCAATACAGACCTGAAAACTGGTATAAAATGGATTATGTAGATTAAAATATCCAAACTCTATCTATCAGTTCACTTTATGTGGTGGCCAGCATACTGTAGAGTAACTTAGTCAAATAAGAACTAGCAGTTTGTGCTCAAAAGACTGGAACTTCCTGCTCGCTTTTAGGAAAGGGCTTTTAAAGGCAGCATTAGAGCTGAGGGTTGTAGGGTGCCTGCTCAGCTTGTGGACATTCTTCTGATCGGCTGATGGTGAGGTAGCTTGGGTGGTATTTCAAGAGTCAGCATCATCAACCAGAAGGTCTGGGGTCTATGTGCTGGTGGTCAGGATACAGTTAAGTTCTTCCACCTGGTAGGGATTTTAGTGTCTGCCAAACAGCTTAAGGACATGGCTCAGGATATTATCTGTAAGCCTTAAGGAGGAACTAAAGTTCCTTTACTTTGCTTTATGGCTAAACTATGATCATTTTGTCTTGATTGACTGTTTTTCTTTGTTTCTGCATTTTCTCTTTTCTCTTATGAAATTTGCTCTTTAGAATGCAGGGGAGGTCTAGGAAGCTAAAGATTTTCTACAAAGAGGCAGGGTGATGGGAAAGGGGGGGGTGTCTTTCCCCAGGGAGGTCTCATAGAGTCCTGCTCAGTTTCATCTTTAGAAGATCAAGTATATAAAAATGAGAAGAAAGAAAAACACCCTTCGGCGGGGGGACCAGGAAGACCTAGTTTGGGCATGAGAAATCTTTCTCATGGGGGCATTAAGTCTGTGGTGCAAGTCTCTGGTGGATGGAATCAGAGCCACAAAGACTGGCCCCACTCCTGACAATGGGCCTGTTGACGGGGAGGGGCTGTGTTATTTGTTCCTTTTCTCTTGGGGAGGAAGGAACCTGGCACACAGTACCTGCTAAATAAATGCTCACTGAACATATAAATGCCCTAGTGGCTGTTTCAAAAGTTCCATGAGATTTGTGTGCCTCTGTTAAGAGAAAAAAAAAGAGGAACAAATAACCAAGAACAATCATTCACAGTAGCTGAGGGGGAGTGGAATGAGGAAGAGTGAGAACATCTCTAAAGGGAGATTGTTCTGTCTAGAAAACAGTAGCGTCTTTTCACTGTAATAGAGCCCTTCACATAACCTTTCTCTCTCCCTTCTTGACATTACAGACATGACAATGACGAACTCCAAAATGATGAAACCTAAGGGTTCAGCAGCAGGCCGTGAAGGTGGACGTTCCCAGGAACAGTTTGAAAGCTACAGTACCTTTTAGTAATAGTCCTGAGAAGCTAAAATAGGACTCCTGTACTTCTGTGTCAAGATAGAAGACGGAAAGAGAAAGTTCAGTTATCAAACTAGCCAGAAGTCCCCAGGCTCCAGACTTGAGGATTTTAAATGGTTATAGTAGGCCTCTCTTATCCCCAGTTTCACTTTTGGTGGTTTCAGTTACCAGCGGTCAACCACTATATGAAAATATTTAGTAGAAAATTTCAGAAATAAACAATTCATGAGTTTTGAAGTGGTGAAATCTCGTGACGCCAACTCTGCTCCCCAGGACGCGAATTGTCCCTTTGTCTGGTGCGTCCCGCCCGTTAGTCGCTTAGTGGCGTAGTTATCAGATCTGCTGTCACAGTCTCAGTGCTGTGTTCAGGGGACACTTGCTTTTCTTAATCCTGGCCCCAAAGTGCCAGAGCAGTGATGCTGGTGATTCGGAAATGCCAGAGAGAAGCCCTATAGTTTTAGTTTCCTTTAAGCGAAAGGGTGAAAGTTCTCAATGTGAAAAGACAAAAATGAATGCTGAGATGGCTGAGATCTATGGTAACAATGAATCTTTTATCGTGAAATTGTGAAGAAAGAAGTTCATACTAGTTTTGCCATCTCACATCAAACTGCAAAAGTTACAGCCGTAGTGCATTAAGTGCTTAGTTAAGATGGAAAAGGCATTAAATTTGTACAGTTAGATATTCTGACAGAGAGACCACATTCACATAACTTTTATTACAGTATATTAAAGTTCAATTTTATTATTAGTTATTGCTGTTACTGTGCCTAACTTATAAATTAAACTTGATCATAGGTATGTATGTATAGAAAAACATATTATATATGGGGTATGGTATTATCCTTGGTTTCAGGTATTCATTGGGGGTCTTGGAATGTATCCCTTGCAAATAAGCACAGAGTACTATAGAAAGCAACAATCTGACACAAGACCATGGTTATAATTGAGTTGAAATTGATAATAGTTTGAGCATAAGGAAAAAGGCATCAAGTTTTACCTTAGCATCTTTAAAAGTTGTCTCTGTGACACATAGTCAACATATTATTGAATAATGCTGTTTAATTTCAGTTGTATATTTGTGTACATGATGACATAAATCCATTGTTCTGATTTGGATATCAGATGAGAACTGTATCCTTTGAATTGAATTATGGAACACCTAATGGTGCCCACCACATAATGAGGTCTCCTAGGGCAGTTCGGAATGACTGCACAGAAATATCTGGGAGGTTATTAAAAATACAAATTCTCAGCTTGCATGCAGACCTGCTGTACCAGAATCTCTGGGGTAGTTCCTAATGAACCTGTGTTTTCATAAACTCTCCATTTGATTCTCATGCATGCTAAAGACTGAAACCATTGAGACATGAAGGCAGGTGTCACCATTTCTATACTTGTTGATAGCATATTTAATTATCATGATAGTGGTGATATTAAGAAAAACAACAAATATCCAAAAAGTAATTTTTCATTTCTGCTTAATCTTTACACATAATATACATCCTCTCTATTTTGCAATCAGAAAATGTGCTTCTGCTATAGGCTGGGAGGTGTAATACTAAGAGAAGCATACAAAATTCTAACTTGACCTAAATATCAAGGAAATCTTTTGTTTCCTACCTTGTTTTTTTCTAGATAATAGAACAGACAAAACAGCACACAGAATACCGTTAAGAAAAACTAGCTAAATTACAACATCTGTGCTATGCTACTTAAAAAGAATGAAAATGTCGGTCAACATTTATACTCATTCTCATCAGATCTTCTCACTTCTTCTTCAAGGCTTGTCTTTTTCCCGAAGTGGTTCAATGGATGATAGGAGCTGCTGAAATGTGGGACGCTTTTCTGGAAGCTAGATAAAAGAAAAACCCAATGGTTTAATTTATGAGGGTTCCGATTTAAAATAAACTATGTAAAATATTTATACTTCAGTCCTAAAACTAGCAATTCTTAAAATGTGGAAATGCTATAGACATTTCTTCTAAAGAGAAAACAAATAGAACCCTAAGAATTGGGAAAGAAAAATAAGAGTATCTTTATTTGCATAAGATACGACTGCATACCTTGAAAAACCAAGAGAATTAATGATAGAACAAACCCAAATAACAAAGGAATTCATCAGGAGAGCAGTATATAAAATTAACTGACAAAATCAATTGTCTTCCTGCTGCTGCTGCTGCTGCTGCTAAGTCGCTTCAGTCGTGGCCGACTCTTTGCAACCCCAGAGACGGCAGCCCACCAGGCTCCCCCATCCCTGGGATTCTCCAGGCAAGAAGACTGGATAGTCTTCCTATATATATACAATAACCAATTAGAAGATATACTGGAAGAGAAAACTCCATTTACAATAGCAACAACCCCCCAAAAATACTAAAAAATGTACCCCCAAAATGAGGAAAACTTTAAAATGCTGCTGAAAAACACAAGTGTAGAATTGAGCACATAGAAAATAACATTGGTTGTCTTTGAATAGGACACATCAATAACATAGAGATGATGAATCTCCCAAGTTAGAATACAAGCTCTTCCAAATATGAACAAGCTTGTTTTAAGCTGAACAAATTGATTATCTAGTTTGTGGGTTTTAAATATGCAAAATAGTAAGAAAACTATTCAGAAAGAGCCAGATACAACTCAGCAACTAAACCGCCACCAAGAGAGAAGGAAGTAGGTCTGACTTACAGGTGTCTGTTTCTGAGTGGGAAAATAAAATTATGACTACAAAAAGTGATAAAGAGTTTTGTGGAAACTGGACGCTGGGAAAAGAGTTTTGTGCATGGTCAAGATTGACTAAGTTTAAAATAAAATTTAACTGTAAATGAATTTAAAAGTAAGCTGAGCTTCTTAGGTGGTGCAGTGGTCAAGAATCCTCCTGCCAGTGCAGGAGATGCAGAAGACACGGTTCGATCCCTGAGTGGAGAGGATTCCCTGGAGAAGGAAATGGTCATCCACTCCAGTCTTCTTGCCTGGAAAATTCCATGGACAGAAAGGAGCCTGGCGGGCTACAGTCCATGGGTTCCCAGAGTTGGACATGACAGAGCAAGAAGAGCATAACCACAACTAAGACTCGACACAGCCATAAAGAAATATGAACAAAATTGTTGGCACCTACAGTGCGGGTTTCAGATCACAAACACCTGAGAGCAGAGCCCAGGGCCCTCGTCCCCTGCTCGGTAGCAAGTGTGCGCATGCTCAGTCGCTGCAGTCCTGTCCGACTCTTTTGTGACTCCACGGACTGTAGCCCGCCAGGCTCCTCTGTCCATGGGATTCTCCAGGCGAGAATACTGGAGTGGCTTGCCATTTCCTTCTCTAGGGCATCTTCTAGATTCAAGGACTGAACCACATCTCCTGTGTCTCCTGTATTGCGGCCAACTCTTCACCACTGAGCCACTCGGAAAGCCCCTGGAGCAAGCGCCTCCGCTCGGAAGCGCTCCTTCCGGTGGTGACGCAACCAGCAGCCGACGCGCCGGCGCCGCTGCCGGATGCCCGCTGCCCGCTGCCCGCCCTCCCGGGCCACTCGCCTCGTGCCAGCAGCTGTACATGAGGTGGTAGACGGTGTCCGACGCCAGCTGGGGCCGGTAGAGCCGGTGGCCCTGGGAGACCTTCACGACCACCTGCGAGTTTCGTACAAGTCGTAGGGCTGCTTCCCCAGGCTGAACACTTCCCACATCAGGATCCCTGCCCCGCGACGAGGGCACCAGCCGACGGAGGAAAGAGAGCCCACGTCAGAACGTACCGTGTGTCACGCGAGCGTCACGCGCCACGTGGAAGGCTCTGGTCAGAGCCTGGGTCCCTGGGGGATGAGTCCCAGCAAGAAGGGCGGGTTAGGGAGGAGACTGGGCTAGCCCTTCTGGAGCCCCAGCTCTCTTATTCCTGCTCCCTGAGGCCCCGACGCCCATTCTTGCTGGGAAACGGGGAGGCGGCCTGGCTCGCTGCAGGGGGAGGTCCCTGGGGCCAGGGCCCCTGGGCTGCTTCAGAGAGGCGGCGGCCCCAGCTTCAACCTGCAGAGCGAGGCGTGGAAGTCCCCGCCCTTTCTCTCTGCCGTGGCAATAATTTCCTGGCACTCACACATTACCTTTGGGTGGAAATGTAAGATACAGTCATGGACAACTTTCCGGCTTTTCTGTTGCCTCAGTCCTCTGGAACAGTGGTTCTCCCTCCACCTTCTTGGCACCAGGGACCCATTTCGTGGAAGATAATTTTTCCCCGGGACCGGAGAGGGGGCAAGATGGTTTTGGGATGTTTCAAATGCATTACATTTATCATGCACTTTATTTCTAAGCTAATGCTGCCACTGATCTGACAGGAGGCACCGGGTCTCTGCCCTAGAGGTTGGGGACCTTTGTTCTAGAATACTTTGTGGGTCAGGTGTCCTTTTGAGAATTTGCTTAAAACCATTGGCTTCCCCTCAAGACAGTGAATGCACAGAATTTTCTGACTCATTTTCTGGAAGTTCACAGAGTGTTTTCTGGAAGTATCCAGAGTATGGTAGACTCCAGATTAAA
Source organism: Aepyceros melampus (assembly GCA_006408695.1). Classification (NCBI taxonomy): domain Eukaryota; kingdom Metazoa; phylum Chordata; class Mammalia; order Artiodactyla; family Bovidae; genus Aepyceros; species Aepyceros melampus. Next base: position 100,953 of record SJXQ01002297.1, read on the forward strand.
GAACCGAGCTCTGGTCATGGTGGGCAAGAGGGTGGTGTCTGGGGCCAGTCAGACATGGCTTTTGAGGCACAGGTTGGCCACTTACAAGGTGGGCAAGCTTCTTTGCCCTTCTCAGTTCTGCTTCCCCGTCTGTAATATATGATATTTGCATGTCACAAAGTTGTCATGAGGATTGAATAGGATGAAACACTCGGAGTACTTAGAGGACACTGGGGACATTTTAAGCTCTCTAAATGGTGGCCATTGTGCTGTCATACTAGCCATGCCAGAGAATTCCAGCAGTCAACCAACCTCAAAACCTTAGAAAACCAGACATATGTAAGAAGGGAGAAAATTGTTCTAGAACCATAACTGAAGTACTAACTTCAAAACTTTGATTTTTAGGGCTACAGATTTTATGTAAAATATTTATAGTCAGGCATTATTACACTTTGTGGGGACTGTGTGTGTGTGTTTTAAACATTCTAAAAGAACCATCCAAAAATTTGTTGACTCCTTCACAACTCTCTCCTTGGAAGCGGGTCCACTTATCTCATGAATAATATCGTTGCTTAAAATGTCTGTGGGGCTCCTCTCTGAGAATTGCTTTCAGAGGTTCTGGTTTATTTTGAGTATCTTCACTAGGGTCAGATTATTTAAGAATGAATTTAGTTTTTTGAAACAGCCAGAAAATATTTGAAGCCAAATTCTGGCACATAAAAGATAAGCAATTGACCTGGGTAATACAATTTTTGGTCAAAAAGCGGTTGTGACTATTAACGAATTCTGATTTTTTTTTCTGAGTAAGAAATTTTTATTAACTTGAAAACAAAGTATTTGCAGAGTGTTATGGGTATGCATATTAACCTCATAAATTGCCCTTTACACTCCGGAAATATCTTTGTACTGTATTCAGTCAGGGCTCTGGGGCCACCTTTAAGGGGCAGAGTAGTGGCTTGGCTGCCTGGGGTCTAAACTCCTTCTTGGTCTACTGGAGACATTCTGATTTCATCTATTTGTACACTGGGACTTTGACTAAGATATATTTTAAATAAAACAATTTTCTGATAGTTGGAATGGGGCGGGCCTGGATTCTTATTTTTTTTAAATATCTTTTATAAGGCATATGAATTAATACAAAGAGATTGAAACTAATTTTGACAAGTTCATCAGCACAAAATGAATCAAGTATTCACTAAAATGCTCTTCATAGTTTTTCCTTTTTCTGTATATTTCTTGGAATTTTTTTTTACAATGAACAATACCACTTTTATAAAAGGAAGAATTATTTTAAAACATTATCACATAGAAAAATAAATGGCTAACTAAATTTTCCTTTGTTCAGACAGTCTCAGTTGTCATGTAGAAAGTCAGATTATACTTATGGACTAAGACAGGCATGAAATAGTTCTCAGTTATATTTAATATATTCCATAACCTTATGATAATTTGTAATACTTATCCTGGGCCCATCTGACAGTGATTTTAAACAAGCCTGACATGCCTACTGATGTGGAAAAATACCAGAATATCTATAGAAGCACAATTTAAGAATTATCTCTTTTCTAATTGCTGCTGCTGTTTATTCACTAAGTCGTGTCCAACTCTTTGCGACCCCATGGACTGTAGCCTGCTAGGCTCTGTCCAAGGGATTTCCTAGGAAAGAATGTTGAATTGGGTTGCCATTTCCTCCTCCAGGGGCTCTTCCTGACCCAGGGATCAAACCTGTGTCTCCTGTTTGGTAGGCAGATTCTTTACCACTGAGCCACCAGGGAAGCAATTTTGTAATTATGTTTACTTAATTTCAAGGCAGATCTTTTAATAAAATAGGGAAGGCCACACAGTAAATTTGCTAGGTTTGAGGGTCATGCATTCTCTGTGGCAGTTTCTGCTGTAAGCACAAAATCAACCACAGACAATACATAAACCATATGTACAGAGGACACGGCAGCACTCCAATAAAACTTCCCCCTATAGAAACAGGCCACTGGAATTGGTTCTGTGTCATGGTTTGCTGACCCCTGATCTAAATGATGAATTTTAACAAAGACACTAGCTGAAATTGGGATGGGCCAAAGAAAGTGCTAACTCATGTTTGGTGTTTACACCAGGCATGCCCCCCCAAATTGGTCAACTCAGAATAATGGTTATCATGCCACTTTCATGCAGAAAGCTGATGACTTTGTTTTAAGCCCTTCAACATTTATACCTCATGCAAACTGGGTTTTAGTTTTCAGTGACTTCTTTTTGAAAACAAAATCTTCAACGCAAAAAGCTTTTAGCCCTTTTGATTTTTATGAGGAGGTGTTAGCAACACGCCAATTATACAGTAAGTGGCAGACATCCTAACACTGACCCAAGAAAGGGTCACCATCATCGTCTTCAATCCCTTGCTTATCTCTGGGTATACAGGTAATTTTGTAAGTGCTCCGAGGGTTTGCTGAAAATGGATGTTGCTGCTATGTGGTTTCCTGTTGTGGAAGCCAGCTTGTGAAATGGGTCTCATGTGGCCACATTCTTACCGAACGCCCATACGTCTGACTTGCTGCTGTATTTGAAGTAGTGAAACACCTCTGGGGCTGACCACTTGACTGGAAACTTTGTTCCTACGGAACTGACATACTGGTCATCAAGAACATACCTGCGGGGGAAAACATCAACACAGCCCTTAAACCACTTGGCTGAATCAAGTGGGAAGCCCTCTGCTGGCCGATGTAGGGATTGCAGCCATCCAGTCTCAGCTGAGGGCTTCGATTTTCTGGATCTCAGTTTTTGAGCTTAGCTAGAGGCTGCTTATGACTTGTAAGCATTTTTAAAAAATGATATCTAGTTTTGAAAATACCAAAATATGAATGCAAAGTATTTTGTAAATATAAAATATTTAAAAAAAACATAAAAGTGAAATCACTCTGAATTCCACCCCAAGGATAGTCATGCTACCACTTAAGATACATTTTTGCTTGTGCTTTCCTATCTTTTTTTTAATATATAATTTGAACAAAATTGGGTCTTTGTTGAACTGAGGTTTGCTTTCATTTTTCCTTTAACGACATATCAAGAACATTTTCCCCATGGTTACGTTTTCTTCTGCAGCATCATGTTTAATGGCTGAATAGTCTTCCCTCTTATGGATTAATGTAATTTGTTTAACTGCCTAAGTTGCTTCTAATCTGCTGTTGTAAGCAATGATGGACAACAATATCTTATGAAGATATCAAGATGATAAAATATATGTTCAAGGATATGCAGTACACTTTTGTTTATAATATTTAGGGGTTCCAGAAGAGGAGCAGCTTTTCATAATGAATTTTGAAGAAAACTTAAAAAAAACCCACAGGTCTCCCTATAGTGTTTCTAGGGACATGTTTGCTAAATATAGGGCTGGCTTTGGTCAACTCTACAGATCTTTTTGAAACTATATTACCCCTCCTCAGAATTACATGTGTTTATGTTGAATTGGCACAACTTTATAGCTGTATTTTGTCTCAATGGTAGGGACATCTGCTTGCCCTCTAGACTCAACTATGAGCATTTTGAGGGCAGGGATTAACCCATTTATATCAGTATCTCCCACAGGGCCTAGGCATTAGGCACTCAATAAATGTTTGTTGAATGGAAAGACTACCAGATATGTCTTCATTTCCTGTATAAAACCATGAAAATTGGCTCTGAGGCTTAAATAGTAAGAGGTTCAGAATTCAGGAAATGGAAGATTCTTCTTAAACTGCTATCACAATCAAACTAAGTTTTCAAATCCTAAAGTGTTGCTAGAATGCCAAGAGAATCTGAGTCTACTGCCTTACCTGATGCTACAGAAAATGTAATAAATGACAAGAAAAATTTTCCTAGTGTTAATGCTGTGCCCATTTGAGCATATAGTAACCAGAATGGGCTAAAGGAGCCATCATATGCAGAAACACACACGCCCACATTCTCTCTCTCCTCTCTCCACCCCACCTCCGCCCCCAATCAAGGCTTTTTAAACTTTTCTTGTTTTTTTTTTTCCTGGCTGTAACAGGTTATATATGAATATTTAGGATCTTTTGTGGATTTATTTACATTTATAAAATATTTATCAAGGTTTTGAAAGAATTAAGAGAGCCTTGGGATGATTTCTGAAGAACAATTCTATTTTTATCAGTGAAGAAATCAGTGTTCAGAGGTAGTGTGAGTGAGGAGATCCAGGTTTCTAAGCCTCCAATTCAGAGCATGTTTTGTATCCCCGTTTAGATGTGAATGGAAATCCTTCTTTCATTGGTTGCCCTTTTGGAATTGGCTTACCTCGTCATCCCGAAGTCGGAAACCTTCACAGAGAGATCACT
>SJXQ01002297.1:106012-232606 GCA_006408695.1 Aepyceros melampus
GCACTGGCTTAGCATGCATGGCCCGTTAGCTGTTTAGCACCAGAAAATCTCTAAAGATCAATCAATACCAGTGCAAATCAAGCAGAATACTCCCCACATCCACCCTGACTCAAAGGTGCATGTATTTTATTTCTTGTATTTTCAGTTATCATATTAAATGATTGCTTTAGCACTAAATCCTTCCTGGAGTAAAGGTGCTGCTGCTAAGCTGCTAAGTCGCTTCAGTCGTGTCCGACTCTGCGCGACCCCTAAGACGGCAGCCCAACAAGCTCCCCCATCCCTGGGATTCTCCAGGCAAGAACACTGGAGTGGGTTGCCATTTCCTTCTCCAATGCATGAAAGGGAAAAGTGAAAGGGAAGTCGCTTAGCTCTGTCCGACTAGTAGCGATCCCATGGACTGCAGCCCACCAGGCTCCTCTGTCCATGGGATTTTCCAGGCAAGAGTACTGGAGTGGGGTGCCATTGCCTTCTCCAGGAGTAAAGGTGAGCTTGGGTTAAATGGTTCTGGGAAACACTAAATTGACCCAAGTCTTTCCTTTGCCTCTGTTTTCCATTATACCACGACCTAACTACATAGACCTTGATGGCTTCTTTAGAAATTCTTTTTATACTTGAAGTGTTTTATTTTGAATTGTGGTTTTTATCACAAAAGTGTCATGTGCTTAAGCAAATGAGCAAAATATTGGTTGGTCAAAAAGTTCATTTGGGGTTTTTTGTAACATATTATGGAAAAACCCAAATGAACTTTTTTGCCAATGCGGTGTAAGTGAAGATGCTCTCTTTGCCATCCCTCCCAGTGGCCCCATTGCTGGAGACGGAAGCTGGAGATGGCTTTCCTTCCTTACCAAGTCCCGATGTATGAATTGGTGGCTCTCCAAGAAGGCCATGCCTTCACAAACATCATAGCACATTTCTAAGAGCTGGGAGGGTTCAAGTCTTTTTCCATTACTCTTCAGGTAACTCAGTAAGCAGCCATTGGTTATATATTCAGTCACTATGTATATAGGGTATCTCTTTGAACAACTCCGTAGAATTTCACCAGCTTGGGATGGTTGAGTTTCCTGGAAGCAACAGATATTCAAAGTTCAATACTGTATTTCCATACTCCATTTTCCACATGGCCTGAAAAAGAATCACTGTCAGATTTTTGTTTGTTTTAATTTCTGCCCTTATACTGGAACAGAAGAGAGGGGAAAGTTTAGGATCTGTTTCTGGGAGCATTAGCCTTTGGAGGCAGAAAAATGCTGCCTCCTATTGGACGCTGACAACCTCAGCATCCATTAAGCTGCTTTGGGTGCTTGTTCAACTTTCCTGCAGAGAATCGGGGAAGCAGCGGTCTATTACCTCAGAAATCCTGCTTAGTCTTGTAGCATCCTGAAAACTGTGACTGATTTGGAGGAAGCTATATCCTAAGAGCAGTCACTTCCATTTTAAAGCATCTAACTGATGTCTAAACATTTCATTTAAAAAATAGAATATGAAGGTAAAATGAAAACAGTTGTCATATTAGAGAAGTGAGATTAGTTGTGATTTTCCTTTCTTTTATAAAAGCTTCATTTTGAGTTATTATTATGTCATTTTTTGTTCATAGATTTAGAAAATAGTAACTACATGACATGGGCTTCCCAGGTGACTCAGTGGTAAAGAGATCTGCCTGCCAAGCAGGAAACATGGGTTCCATCCCTGGGTCAGGAAGATCCCCTGGAGGAGGGCATGGCAACCCACTCCAGTTTTCTTGCCTGGAGAATTCCACGGACAGAGGAGTCTGCTGAGCTATAGTCCACGGGGTTACAAAAGAGTCGGACATGACTTGGCAGCTAAACGACAACCAGAACCACATGACATGGCACTTCTAGTAGGTCCCCACAGCTATTTTGATGTTCATCAGTTACTCCTTATGTAACTGACCTACTTTTGTCAATTAACAGGATGATTCATTTTTTCTTTTCCATTATGGTTTATTACAGGATATAGAATATAGTTCCCTGTGCTATACAGTAGGAGCTTGTTGTTTATCCATTCTGTATATAATAATTTGCATCTGATTTGCATTTTGCACCCCAAACTCCCACTCCATCCCTCCCACTTCCCCTCCCCCCGGCAGCCACAAGTCTGTTCTGTATGTCTGTGAGTCTGCTTCTTTTTCACAGATAAGTTCATTTGAGTCACATTTTAGATTCCTCATATAAGTAATATATGGTATTTGTCTTTTTGTGTCTTCACTTAATATGCTAATATCTAGGTGTATCCATATTGCTGCAAATGACATTTTTCATTTTTTATGGCTAATATTCCATTATATATTCTATGATATGTGGACTCTTGATTCAGGCCTTACAGATGTTAGGGACAGTCCTGTTAGCATGAATGTCCTCTCATGATGAGGGCTAAACAACAATTCCTCAGAAGAAACTTACGTCATGGTCTGGGCCTCCTGGAAGAATTCATCTTCTGACATGGAGCCCTCCTTGATCATCTTAACAGCAACATCATACTGCCCCTTCCACTTGCCCAGGTGGACCACTCCAAACTGGCCACTTCCCAGCTCCTTCAACAAGGTAATCTCTTCACGTTTCAGTTCCCAGATTCCTAATAAAGCAAGACAGGCACTCTTTAGGATAAGAATAAAAGGGTTTGAAGCTAACAGCTTCTCAAGTGACTTCCTCTCCAGTGAGACTTTAATATTGACGACATGAAGAACAGCAAGCCTTTTTTTAAAAGTTGCTCACTTAAAAAGAAAACTGTTAGTTATGTGATCTTATGACCTGTTAAACCATATGACAATGCCACCAGAACAGTATTGTTCCTGAAGGAGCTTCAGTTAGTGACAAGATGAGAGTTAAAAAACCTTTACCAACCAGACGTATGTTGGAAAGATTTGATGTGTTTAGTGCTCTTAGCTTGGTGAAATAACATTACATTTTCTTATAAAACAAGTTAAACTCTGATCTGGGAGGGTGTCATTATTGTAAATTTACTGGGGAAAAAAAAAAGGAAGACAGGAAGCAGATCCCTGTTCAGATATTGCGAGGGAGGGCCTCAGCTCTAATATATTCATTAATTTTTTGAACACTAAAATCTTTTCTATTCTCCCAACCTAATTTTGTAATCTCCCTAGCATACCAAAAAGATGGATCCACTGCCTGTCCTTTCTTATTCTGGGAGTCTGTGCTTGATCATGGGGCTAGTTTGCAACCTTGTGTACTTATGATAATGACACTCTCCCAGATCAGAGTTTAATTTGCTTTATAAGAAAATGTTACTTTACCAAGCTAAGGGTACTAAGCACACTAAGGATTCTTTACCGCTGAGCCACCAGATATATAATATATAAAAACGTATGTCAGTGTATGTATACATACATATAAATACATATTCTTTTAAACCAAAAAAGATAGGAGTTTAGGAGCACAAGGGCATGTCCTTACCGCTTCCCAGGGACACAGAGATGGGAACCTTATTGGCCTTGGTCGACACAGGGTGGCGGAGTCGTGTGATCATGCCTGCGATGAAATCAGCAACATTATCATCACATGATCACATTGTATCACATCCCGTTACATTTACATTGGTTCACATCTCTGCTTCTGCTGTCTCTAGAGGAGCTAAAAAAGCACAGAGTTCAGGATGTTCTCATGCAGAATCTATTCTGACCATATTCATCCTGTAACATTAATTTGCTGTACTTGACTAGTTAGTTCTATATAAAGCAAAAATTAAAAGTGTAAAACTACTTTATGTGATTTTTAAAAATCTTATCAAAATTAGTTTCTTGATGGAATCTGTTTAAAAATTTTTCCCATTTTTGCTAACTTTTTTCCTTTTTTATTATTGTGTTATTAGCTAGCCATCTGGAGAAGGCAATGGCACCCCACTCCAGTACTCTTGCCTGGAAAAATCCCATGGACGGAGGAGTGGCTGTGGTCCATGGGGTCTCTAAGAATCGGACACGACTGAGCGACTTCACTTTCCCTTTTCACTTTCATGCATTGGAGAAGGAAATGGCAACCCACTCCAGTGTTCTGGCCTGGAGAATCCTAGGGACGGGTGAGCCTGGTGGGCTGCCGGCTATGGGGTCGCACAGAGTTGCCACGACTGAAGCGACTTAGCAGCAGCAGCAGTATGTGTAGAATGATCTCATCTCTGTAAACATATAATGTGTATACATACACACATATATAATATATATACATATATAATGAATGTTAGTATCAGCGTAGAAAAAAAATTCTTTCAGAATAGACACTGACTTGTTCATGGAGGTTATGTCTCCAGTGATGCACATTTCTATATTATTTGAATTTTGCAATCATCTTCTATAGGCAGAAAAAAACCCTGCAAATGTTTTAAAAGGGAATCTCTACTTCTAAGTCACTGAACTCACTGAGCTTCATTTTTTCCTGGCATTGTAGAGTGTATAATGTTGTATTCCAGGAAATATGGGTTAAAAACCACACAGCAGGGCTTCCCTGGTGGCTCAGTGGTAAAGAATCCGCCTGTCAATGCTGGAGACACAAGTTCGATCGCTGATCCAGGAGGATCCCACATGTCGCAGAGCAACTAAGCCTGTGCCCCACAATTACTGAGCTTGTGCTCTAGAGCCCAGGAGCCACAACTGCCGAGCCCAAGTGCCACAGCTACTGAAGCCTGTGCACCCTAGAGCCCACGCCCCACAAGAGAAGTCACTGCAGTGAGAAGCCCACGCACTGCAACTAGAGAGAGCCAGTGCAGCAGCAAAGACCCAGCACAGGCCAAAGTAAATGAATAAATAAAATTGTGTGCGTATATACATATACACACACACACAAAACCCCACACAGCACGCATAGGGCTTGGGAGCATTTTTTCCCTACTTTTATGGTTCCTTATATGATTGAGAGTATTGGGGGAGGGGAAGGGATAAATTAGGAGCTTGAGTTTAGCAGATACACACTGCTGCTGCTGCTGCTTGCTGCTAAGTCGCTTCAGTCGTGTCCGACTCTGTGCGACCCCAGAGATGGCAGCCCACCAGGCTCCCCCATCCCTGGGATTCTCCAGGCAAGAACACTGGAGTGGGTTCCCATTTCCTTCTCCAATGCATGAAAGTGAAAAGTGAAAGTGAAGTCGCTCATCGTGTCCGACTCTTAGCGACCCCATGGACTGCAGCCACCAGGCTCCTCCGTCCATGGGATTTTCCAGGCAAGAGGACTGGAGTGGGGTGCCATCGCCTTCTCCAGATACACACTACTACATGTAAAACAAACAAGGTCCTACTGTATAGCACAGAGAACTATATTCAGTATCTTATAATAACCTAAACTGGGAAGAATCTGAAAAAGAATGTATATATATATAACCGAATCACTTTGCTGTACACCTGAAACACTGTAAATCAACTATTCTTCAATTTTAAAAAAGAGAATTTGGAGGGTCAGTAATGTCCAAGAAAATTTATATTCATCAACAAAAGAGAAAAACTGAACCAAGTTACCTGCTGAATTGTGTTGATGATAGTGAATAAGCTTTGGAATGGAATCAAAACAGTAGTTTTCTGCCAGGTACAATTTGTTCTCAGCATTTGTATGCACATGGTAATGTTTGACAGTTCCTTTTTTATCACTAGTAAGGAAGAAAGAATGTTAGAATGTTTTAAATCAGCAACTGAAGCTTGATTAAATAATGATTAAATCATTGTCTTTGCAAATTTTGGAGAGGGAAGTCAGAGATGGTTTCTCAGTCTCGACATCTGGTGTTTTTTCTGGAGGTATACATGACAAGTCATAATTATGTAAGAGAGCTCCTCTCTGAACTCAGTGGATCCTTTGTGCTCATACAGAATTCACCTATCATAAAACTCCCCCTTTCTGTACGGTTCTTCCCTTAGTAAGTATGAAGCAGCCATCTTCCTTTGATGATTAAGAATCCTGCAGCTTTTAGGATCATTATTCTGAAATATCAATTCTCTTTTAGGATAATAATGGAGATTAAAATGTGGGAAGAAATAGTCATTAGGCTGTGGGTGGAGGCTCTTTTGGGAGTGGAGTGTACAGGATGGAGTGGGTGGGAACAGCCTTTAATTCCTCTTGTGAACTTGTACCTTTTCCACATAAAACATTCTTTTTCTTTTGCTCTACTTGTAGAAAATAGTGGTGATTGATGCATGTTGATTTAGGCTAACCAGCAATGATGTGCCTGTCTTCGATTTTAGAGTATGGCATGGCAGTCCTGGCTTCCCTGGTGGCTCAGACAGTAAAGAATCCACCTGCAACGCAGGAGATGCAGGAGACAAGGGTTCAATCCCTGGGCTAGGAAGATCCCTTGGAGAAAGGATTGGCTACCACTCCAGTGTTCTGGAGAATCCCATGAATAAAGGAGTCTGGCAGGCTACAGTCCATGGAGTTGCAAATAGTCGGACATGACTGAGTGACTAAGCCTGTGTGCACACACACACACACACACACACACACAGAGCAGTCTAGAACTGGATTTTGAGTAGAGTTCTGTTGCTGGCTAGTTACCTCATCCAGTTATTACAAAGTTCAGATGAGATTATGACCATATCAGTTTGCACTATACTTGACACATAAGAAACTATTAATATATTCTTTTTGCTGTAATACCACCCTTACTAAAATTGTAATTATAAAAAGAGAAAGGATGCTTTCTTGTTGCAAATGGCTCATCGGCTCTTGGTCTTAGAATCAAATTCAGCCCACTGATGGTGTTTCATAAAAGAAGCCTTCTGTAGTCATTCACTGGGATTCTTTTCATTTGATTCCTCATCTGTTTGCTGATTTTTTTCTCCCTGGCCACCTTCAAAAATGAATCTGGTGTCAAGAAGCTTAACTAAGATGACTTTTGACATCAGATTTGGCTAAAACTGGAGGGCCTGAGGGCCACAGAGATTTTGGTATTCAGTGGTCCAAGTCTTCTCTGCCTTCTTACTGGGTTGGCTTTAGTCACCACCCACATTTGCAGCCTTGTGCGTGAGGTGCACCGGGAACGTGGCTGCTGGCATTGAAAGATGCCATGCGGATGTTTATGGCGCATGCTGTTATCTCAAACTGGAAGTAGGCACTCTGTGAAAACATTCCTGAAGTAAAGTAACTTTTACATTAATTATTTTTAAAATACATATATGCAACACGAGACAGGGCATATCAAGAAACCACCAAGCCCTGCAGTCATTCAAGGTCATTCAAGCCAACCGTTAAGAAAGGGTCGCATACGTAGACATTTTTTTTCAAATGGTCCTAATCAAGATCTGATCAGATTTCAGCAAAGACACAGGGATATGGTTGAGAGAACATGAACATGCACTCAGCTGTTGAAGGTCTGGCTTCAAGTGGGTCGTTTATTAGTTTTGAGGGTGGGTCTTTGTAAGCTCTGTTTGAACCACAATCCTCTCATGTAAAATGGTGCAAGTAAAAACAGCTTTCCTGTTTGCTTCACAGGATGTTTAGAAGGAACAAAAAGGCTAACAACCAATGGGAAAGTGGCTTATAAAACTCTGGAGGGGGATCCTGATGTTGTTGATGACAGCTTACTTAAGATGACTGTGGGGGCCTTATATACACCTAAGTGTTGGGATGGAAGTAGTGAGGCAGCTCATATTACTTTTTCAAAACAACAACAATAATAGTAAACACTTATTACTATGTGCCAGGCACTGTTCTGCTCCAATATGTGAATTAACCCATTTCACCCATAGAACATAATAATTGTTACGATGTCCACTTTCAAATGAGGAAGTTGAGGCACAGAAATTAAGTAACTTGCTTAATGTCATAATGTTTTGGAATGGCAGAGTCAGGATTTGGACTCAGAGGTGCAGCTTCACACCAGAACTCTTAACCCAACCAACAGGACAGCATCCTAGAAAGAAGCCATTGGCGAAAACACCGCTACACTGAATCAACCTCCTGCTCCCGCTGGAAAGACTTACTAAAAACCAGACGTTGGGGTAGGTTTCTCAGTTCAGCTGGTGGCTAGAACCAAGAGTGGAGAGGCGCCATTGCTATTTTTCTCTCTTTCTAGGCTCAGGATGAATCAAGGGGGAATAATACAGGATTCCTTTAACAAGCGTTTCCTGAAACAGCCCATATACTGGGCAATACTCTGCTGCCTGCAATGGGTAGGAGCGAATCATCTAGCAAACAGCCTCTTGAAAGTAGTGGGGGTTGGGGAAGGCAACTACAATGGTCACATTCAACAGAAATACTTTGATTCCAAATTCCAGAGTTGAAAGATGGGGTCTTATCGCAAAATGTGACCGAATGACCGGGATATTCAAAGAACACGCACAAGAAGATAAAAAAAGAAATACACATAGTACTTACTTCGTAGCCTTACTAAACAAGGACACGGTGTACATTCCCGCCTGGCTGGAGTTTCTAACCATAAATGCTCCTTCTTTCCCCTAAATAGAAAGGCAAATATGGAAGGGACAGAAAACATGTTCATTATTCTTGAAAATGACTTGTGCTGGTAGGTGGTAGGAAAATAGATCTTTTAGATCCACTTTAAATGTCATTGATGGCACACATTGCGCACTAGTCGGCACAGAAAGAACTCCCAGTTTAGCTTCCCTCTGTCCCTCATTCATTGTCTTTATAGGTTTACCCTATGTGCCTCAACTCTTCCTCTCCAGTTAATTTTTAACCTGTGATGGTTTTCCCTGTTTGGTGTTTGTGCAAGCCTAACATTTTAATCTTTCAGAAATAAAACTTAAAGCCAGCTATCCAGATGGTAAAGAATCTGCTTGCAAGGCAGGAGACCTGAATTTGATCCCTGGATTGGAAAGATCCCCTGGAGAAGGAAATGGCAACCCACTCCAGTATTCTCGTCTAGAATTCCATGGATAGACCATGGGGTCGCAAAGAGTCAGACATGACTGAGTGACTAACACTTCTATCACCATATCTTGCCCCTGGAATGTTTTAGAAAACCAAAGATGCAGAACAAATCATTTGTTAAATTTATGCTCAACTTGCCTTGCTTAATGTGCTGATTCTAAGCAAGTTTAGATTGAGACAAAGTGGATTTTAAAACTGTGAATGTGAAAAAATACTGAGTTAGATAGTGGTCACCACCTTCTCATTATTACCCCTCAAAGAAATAATTGGTGTGCTGTATTAGGTTGAACTATAGCAAAGTGTCATTTTTGTAGGTCAAAAGAGTTTGCCATTGGTAAGTCCATTACCAACTAGTAACAAAATCGATAGATTTACCCCCCATTACATCTGCTGTACTCTGGTTTAGGTGCTAATGGTTTTTGTGACAGAATTGAAGTGTGAGGCACAGATGGCCCCCAGTGAGTCTTCTCTTTGTATATTCCTGCTCTGGGCAGTCCTCTCCCACATTGACTCTGGGCTGGGCCATGTGATTTGCTTTGGCCAGTGGGACATTAGCAAACATGATAAAAGCTGAGACTCCATAATCACTTGCCCTGAACTGTGAGGCTTGGCCTTGAGATCACCATGCTGTGAGGAAGCCCAAGTTAGCCACATGGAGATGGAACATGGCACCCACCCTGGTTGACTACCCTAGCTAACCCCACTGTTAGCCAGTCCACCAGCTAAAGGCAGCCACATGAGTGAACCTAAGCAAACCCTGCAGAAAAACTGCTGACCCAGCTGCCTCACAGAATGGTGAGGAATCATACATCTTGTTTCCAGCCACTAAATTTTTGAATGGTTTATTATAGAGCAAAGGGAATAGAGGGAGGCTAGATGTGAAGGGCCTGGTAACTCATAAGCCGAACAATTAGCACTATGATGTCTGGACTGTATAATTACCAATAGGGTTTCTGTGAGCAGTGCATTACCGTCTGAGCCCAACAACAGAACGACGTTCTTAGAGGCTATTTTAAAGATGAAACTACTCACCTTTTGTCTCAGTAACTGCTCAGATTGTGACCTGGAGATGTTACCTGCAAACCAGCTGCAATAGAAAAGAATTCCATTTTGAGAATGAATAGTTTTTAGTTGCATAACTTGTCACTTAACTTTCTCATCTGTAAAATGAGGCATTGGTTTAGATCAGGGGTTTCCAAACTTGGCTGCTGAAGAGAATCACTTGAAGAGCTATTTAAAAAACTCAGATTCCTGAGTCTCCACCACCTAGTTGTGATTCTGGGGTTGGGGCCTACGTATCTTTCCTGATTGTTTCCCCAAGGCACACCTCTCACCCTGCTTTGGAATCTAGAAATGATGGAGACAGAGACTGTCTGTATGGTCATACTGGGCTTTCCGAAACAAAGGAAGCCTTCCAATTCATCTAAATACTAAAATCCATGATGAGAGGTTCACTCCCATTGGTTTAAATCTTTGTCAATTGTTAAAGTACAATTATCTTTGGATAATTTTTGTGCTAGTCTTTCCCAGTCATTTTTATCTTAGTTTGAATGATCCCAGCAGGTGCCTTCTGGAGGGTAAATGCAGGGGAAGTAGAGGCGGTGACATGTACTTTGAAAAAGCTCTCACTACACTTGTAGCCAATGAAACAATAACAGAACTCATACAAAAACAAAACTTATAATCTGTGTTCCCCTAGTGTCCAGCTGACTTAGTCACTGTCAGGTAGCAGGTGTCTGAGAGGTGCAGCTTGCCTTATTATTCCCACTTCTCCTTAATGCCAACCTCTAAGTCCCTGGTGGCTCAGATGCTAAAGAATGTGCCTGAAGTGTGGGAGACCTGGGTTCAGTCCCCAGGTCAAGATGATGCCCTGGAGAAGGGAATGGCAACCCACTCCAGTATTCTTGCCTGGGAAATTCCATGGACAGAGGAGCCTGGTGGGCTACAGTCCATGGGTTCACAAAGAATCGGACAGGACTGAGCAACTACACTACAACTAAGTCCAGGAGACGATTATTTGTGCCTAATTGTTGTCCAATGATAGAATCTTAGATTTTGGAAAGGACCTTAACAGCCACTTAAGACCACTCTGTCTCTGTGTAATTGAGGTGAGCACACATTCTTACTTGCCCAGAGGAGTCCACTTTATGTCTATATGGTCCTGTGTCTTTGTCCTATGTCCAGGTGTAACATTGAACAGTACATTCTCCCTCTTCTTAAATGATAAGGTCACCCTTGAAATAGGAATCTCCCAACATAAAAATGCTCTGATATTCAAGGCTCAGTTGTGCTACTATGTGAAATTACCGCATCATAACTAACTTCAAAATTGGACTCAAAGCTAATAAGAGCCTTCAAAAATCATCGTGATGAGGGCCTCCAGGAAAGAAATAATCAGCAGAAATGTCTAGGCTGTATCTATGAAGACAAAGCAAAATGAAGGGTCGGGGGTCAGCTATGTAATAAATCCCAAGACTTTGTGCAGCCAATTTACATCATCTAGATTGGGGGGAAGTATATTGATGAGGATGAAAAAGAGGAGAGTGAAAAAGCTGACTTAAAACTCAACATTCAAAACACTAAGATCATGGCATCTGGTTCCATCACTTCATGACAAATAGAAGGGGAAAAAGTGGAAGCAGTGACCGATTTTATTTTCTTGGGCTCCAAAATCACTGGTGACAGTAAATGCAGCCATGAAATTAAAAGATGCTTGCTCCTTGGAAGAAAAGCTATGACAAACCTAGATAGTGTATTAAAAGGCAGAGGTATCACTTTTCCTACAAAGGTCTGTCTAGTCAAAGTTGTGGTTTTTCCAGTGGTCATGTACAGATGTGAGAATCGGACCCTAAAGAAGGCTGAGCGCCAAAGAATTGATGCTTTCGAATCGTGGTACTGGAGAAGACTCTTGAGAGTCCCTTGGACGGCAAGGAGATCAAAACCAGTTGATCCTAAAGGAAATTAACCCTGAATATTCATTGGAAGGACTGATGCTGAAGCTGATGCTCCAGTACTTTGGCCACCTGATATGAATAGCCAACTCACTGGAAAAGACCCTGATGCTGGGAAAACTTTGAAGGCAAAAGCAAAAGGGGATGGCAGAGGATAAGATGGTTGGAAGGTATCACTGACTCAATGGAGATGAGTTTGAGCAAACTCCAGGAGATAGTGAAGGACAGGGGAGCCTGGCATGCTGCAGTCCATGGGGTTGCAAAGAGTAGGACACGACTTAGCAACTGAACAACATTTTCATTAGTAATAGCCCAGCTTATTGTCACCCATCCTCCAGTTTCATGGCCCAGAACCTCACAGGAGTTTCTCCATGTAAATACAGCCTTTTCAGAAGAATAGATAGAAATATCTATGTCTAGTTTTAAAGGAACACAGAGGACTTTCAAAACTCACTCATAATCATCAAGGTTTTCCTCTTTTCAGATGAACTTGACTCAGGGGAGCCCCTTAAGAAGAGAGGAAACGTGGTTAATACACACACACACACACACACACACACACACAACCAAGCAATACTCCAAGTGCCTCACAGTGCCATGTCAAATCCCACCCTGCTTTTATCCACACAAATAAAATCTGCACTGTTAGATTTCCCTTTTCTGCACTTGGGGAGGGGTCAGCAAAGTGAAGAGAAGGTTGCTCACAAGTTGAGCTCATGCCCAGTCTCATGAGACACTGGCTCCTTGATACAGGAGGATCCCAAGAATGTAGATTTCTTTGACTCGGTCAGAAGAGCAGACTTGTGAAATAGATGAAATGCTTCAGGGACAGCTATGATATGAAGTTAGAGGAAGTCTTGTGAGTGTATAGAGGTATTCTCAAAGAAGAGTTCCTTAACACCACGTTGTTTTCCCTCCGGCTCACATGCCTGAGCCAGGTAGGTTTGTGTTCATGCTGACACCTGTGTATATCATGTGTGATGGGTAGGAAATATCAGTGTGACCTCGGAAGTTATCCATTCAGACCACTGTCAGGGTTCAAAGAAGCAAACTCCGTGTATTTGTTTGTTGTATAGTCACCTTAAAATTAAAGGCTAGTTGCAAAATTTTTACACCTGTGGTTAGTTTTCCTGCAGGTGAAAGAAATCCTGGCTGCAACAGAATATCTGAAGTTGATTTACCATGACATCTTTGAGGTGTTGTGATTTACAACATTTCTTTCCCTTTGATTACTGCATGCCAAATCTTCACTGCTACAAAAAAGAGAGATACAGTTCATAAATTTATATTTATTTATAAATGTTAAATGACAAAAGTAATTGCTTGGATATGTTTTAGCTTTATTTATTTATTTATTTATTTATTGTGACCCATATATGTCACTTGGTTTGGAAATTGAAGCTAATGAGTCATTTTCACATTTTCATCCTTGCACTGATCCCACTAAAAAGCAGTCATTTGATAGGATGCCTAAACAAAACAGAGTTTTTAATAATGGCTCTAATAACCCCAAACAGTAGAAAACTTGGATTAATAAATCATCCTGACTGGGTTTGTTCTGATTTTCTTGTATGTGTGCAGGCATTCTGTCATTAATATATTTTAATATAAGTTATTTTCCTCTTTGCTGTTATTCTTGGAAAGGAAAGTCCTGAAAATACTGACCCTTTTAACTCCATGTGTACACACACAGATCTGCAGGGCTCTCTTTATCCTCTCCACCCATCATTTTATCTCTTTTACTTGGTGTGTGAAGCAGCCCATGAGGAAGTGCCGACTTCTCCAAGTCCAAGGGCTGTTTTAGTTGGAAGGTAGGACCTATTTCCTGTTTGCCTTCACAACCCAGGCTCTTTTTCAAAACCACACTTCAGAGTGACAAGCTTCCTTAACAAGGAAGTGCTCCTCTGGCTGCAGTTCAAGGAAAGCCTGGAAAGCCCCAGCTTCCCAAAGAGCCTTGCTCACTAGCAAAGCTTTTTCCCTTCAGCTCTTCATAAGAAAGCTCTTATTTAAAAATACCAAGCAATTTATTTAGGCTTTTTGTGGTTTTTAAGAACATGTGGAGAGTGTCCATCAGCTGTGCATCACTTAGGTTTGTCCACATGGTGGAATGCAATGCAGACATTCACAATAATCAGGTGGCTTACACAACAGTGGGAAGGCAATGAACACTGCAGAACTCTACACTGCAACATGACGAAGGTGGTAAGTTTTGTGCTGTTTTACCACAGCTAAAACATTACAAAATTAGAAATGTAGTATATCCTCATGTCTTCAAATAGGAAAAATGTCCCAGATGTGAAGTGAAAAGTGCAAGTGGCAAAGAAGATTATAGGTGAAGGTGTACATCCTGAGAAGGCAGCCACAGCCTCGTTTGAATACTTGTCATTGGCCAGTGATGCCAAAGCACGTTGCAAAAACCTACCCACTCTCAGCTCTCTCAGGTAAAGGATATATTTTAAAGATTTGGTGTTCTGGAATGTGGGGTTATTTGGAGGAAGAAGGAAAGAAAGGAAAGGGAATAAATGCTCAAGTATTGTACACATCATTAGATTCAATCATCTAAATGGCAAGTCTGTGGTGCTGAGTCCCAGTGGGGCCACCACTACTCTAGGCTTCTGGCTCAGGCACTGAGGATTTTCTGAGAGGGCAGCCCTGTCTCAGCCATGGCCTGTGCAGGCCGTGCTGAGGCTCAGCTCCGAGGCAGTGGGGTAATGTCTGCTTGACGAGCTGTGCAGCTGGACTGAAAGCTGGGACTTACCTTTTCAGTTTTCTTACTTGCCACCAGTCAGGGAAGTCGTCTTTTGGAATATACTTCATGTTGATGTTTGACTGGGAGCCATAGTTTTTCTTGGAATCACTGTCATACTGGGCTAGAGTGGTACTTGAAGATGGTTCATCTACTTTGAGAATAGGAACTGCTCTAGGAATCTTCAGCTTTGGAGGACAAGAGATTCAAGTACATCACAGTGAGGCACAGACTCATGAGCTGGGAACTGACAAAGCATATCAGCTCTTAAAAAAAAAATAGGAAAGAAAGGGGCAGTAACTAGTAGTCACAAGACATGGAGCAGCTGGAACTCTCAAACTTTTCTTGGTTGGAGTATGAAGTGCATGACCACACTGGAAAGGTGTTTGCACATATCCTAGGACCCATCTACGCCCAATAGTGAAACCAAAAGACATAAAAGAATGTTTCATAGCAGAATTATTTCAATTAGGTAAAAACTGGAAATGACCTTATTGTGGCTATAGTCGGCTAAATCATGCCCTTTCCCCAAAGATGTTTATGTCCCAGTCCCTGCAACCTATGAGTATGTCACCTTACATAGTAAAACATACTCTGCAGATATGACTAAGTTAAGGATCTTGAAATGGGGTGATTATCCTGTATTGCTGGGATGAGCCAGATATAATCACAAGGGCTCAAGTGAGATGCAAGAAGGTCAGAGATTAGGGAGCAGGGATAAAGATGGAAACAAAGATCAGAGAGGAAAGCAGATGCTACCAATCTGGCCCTAAAGATGGATAAAGGGGCCAGGAGCCAAGAATGTAGGCAGCCCATAGAAACTAGAAAAAGTAAGTAAATAGATTTTCTGTAAAGCCTCCTAAAGGAGTACAGCTTTGTAGACCTGATTCTAGACTTCTGACTTTAGAACTATGAGAGAAGAACTTTGTGTTGCTTTAAGCCACTAAATTTGTGCTAATTTGTTACAGCAGCAATAAGAAACTCATACAGCATTATATTCACACATTCTGTACAGCAATTGAGGATAAACTGCAACCAGATACTAAACTATGAGTGAATCTCATGAGAAAATAGGCAATAAACAACTATATACTTTATAATTCCATCTATGTAAAGATCAAAGCTGGGCAAATAATCTATGATATTATATGTCAGCCTAGTGATTACTTTTGGTGGGATGTAGTGACCCAAAGGGAAGATAAGGGTGGTCCTGGGGTTCTGAATGTTCTGTTTCTTAATCTAAGTCTGGGTTATACAGATATGTTTGGTTTGTGAAAATTCATGAAGTTGTCCACTTAGGACTTGTATGCTTGCCTAAGTGCACATTATACTTCATTAAAAATTCATATAGATATATAATCTGAACTTAATTTTTTCACATATTTTACTTTTTTCCAGGGATTGACATCCTAGTCATTTTAGCTATGCTATTTATGAGCTGTGAGGTGCTTCTTTCCAAAGATAAATGCAGTAGAAATTTCCCTAAACAGAAATCTAAACAGAATGACTAGAGAGCAGATTTTAATTTTCCTCATCTCAGTAAAACAAGTCCTCTACTGAGTGATCACGTGAAAACAAGCAGAGGAAAACATGCTTTTCACAGTATCTTCTATGATCCCTGATCAATTAGGGCAGCTTATGATCAAAACAGACTTGGTCACTGATTTGCCCAACTGATCATTTTCAACACATTTCACAAAGAATTCCTCACCAGAGACTAGATGCCTCGTTTGGGCTCCTAAATTTTCCTCTGCTCTTAGATTTGTTTAAAATAAACTTTACTGGAGCACAGTTTATATACCACATGCCACCCTTTGTGATTTCACCCTTTGTAAGTATAGGATTCAGTGACTTTTAGTAAATTTATCAAGTTGAGCAATCATCCCCACCATCCAGCTTTACCATTTTCCGTTACTCCTATACGATCTCTTGGGCCAATTTCTAGTCAATCCCCATTCCCATACTGACCCTGGGTAACCACCAGTTGACCTTCACTTATTTTGGACATTGCTTTTAGGTGTTTTACAGAGCCATAATTTTCAAGCTTCAGAACTGAAGCATGTATCCAAACCAAAAAACAATGTCACTGATAACAACATAAAATCCCCAAACCTTAATAATTCTATCAGTTTCCTAGGACTGCCATAACAAATTTCTACACATTTAGTGGTTTAAAGCAACAGAAATTTATCCTCTTACAGTTCTGGAGACCAAAATTCCAAAGGCAAGTTTTCATTGAAAGGCTGCGGGGGAGGATCTTTGCTTGCCTCTTCCAGCTTCTGTTGGGTCTAAACATTCTTGGCTTGTGGCATCATAAGTCCAATCTCTGCTTAGGTCTTTAAGTGGCTACCTTCTCTGTGTGTCTCTCTGTGTTCCCTCCTCTTCTTATAAGGACATCAATAATTAAATTTATGATCTATCCTAATCCAGGATCTCATCTTGGTTCTTAACTAATTATATCTCAAAGACCCTCTTTCCAAATAAGGTCACATTCTGAGCTTTTGGGTGGACATGAATTTAGGGAGGCAAAATTCAACCTGTGACAATAATGGATTTAGTTTTGTCTTTCACGTTGGTTTACAAAAATTATATGTTGTTTTCTTTTGGCTGTGCTCCACAGTATGTAGTTCTCTGACCAGGGATGTAACCCATTCCCCCTGGAATAGAAATGTAGAGTTTTAACAACTGGACCACTAGGGATGTCTCTAAAAATTATATGGTTTTTACTTTAGATCGAAAGAGAGAAGTAAGCATGCATGAATGTGTGTAGGTGAAAATAAGTACCCAAGCCACCACAGAGCTGATGGGTGGATGGAGATGCTCTCTTCATTTCAGGTGAGCTTCAGAAAACTACTGGGAGCCCATGTTATATGTCTCATGGCATTTGAGGAGGCTGACACCTACCTGGGAAGCCTAAAAGCAGGAAGTTATGGCTTTGAACCCAAGAAAGCAGGGCAGAAGGATAGCCTGTACTGTGAACTTGAGCCACATACAATTTTACTAAGCAGAGAGATCAAGGCTCTGTTTATTTTCCTGTAGGCCAGCTCCGCCTTTGAGAGAGGGTTAGCAGGAAGCCATCTTGAAAGGAACTCTGCTCAAAATGAGTGAATGGACTCAATAAAAAGTTGGAGGGGTAGAAACCGAAGAGCTAAGGTCAAGACATTTGCTCTGTCATAAAACTACAGCCCAGGGGGAGACCCATGAAAGTCTCCCATATGATAAAGAGTCAGTGTTAGAAAACTATCTCACCCAGAAGCCACCACTACCAAATCATGATGGGGCCAGCCACATATGGCTCTCTTTTTCATTAGACCTTCTCTTCCTGATCCTCGATCCTGAAAGAGTCAGAAATCTTAGCCTCTCCATGACCTCTTCCCCAAAGCAGGCTGCCATCTGATGCAGACTTGAGCTAAGGGAAGAGGGTAAGTTTTAACTTGAAATGGTGTTTGGAGTCATATGATTATAGTGTTGAATGGATCACTTTAGAGGCTATTCTCATGACTACTAGTAATTGGGAAAATTTATTTCATCTGAGGTAACTGGAAAACTATGAAATCTCCAGATTCCATCCAGGAACAGAGAAGAAAGCATACTGAATGGCTTTGAAAAGGTAATGGAGGGAAAGAATTATATTCTGCTGTGGTGTCCATTCCTTTCCCAGGGCACTTACATGAGGCAGATTTAGCCACGCTGGTGGTAGAGGAGGAATGCCAGCCAATAATAGCTGCCTGTTATATGTCACACCATCTTAAGGACTTCTCCGTCATACACCATTTTTTGCATTTACAGGTTAGAAATAGGCTTGGTTATCAAATGCAAAAATATAACATGATAAAATGGTTCCATGTTTGACTTTTTATTTGCTCTGCCATGGCTATTGGTGATAGCTCACGTCTTCTCTCTCTTGCTGGGCATTCTGAATGAAGCCCATGTTTTCTAGTCTCGAATTTGGCAACTCTCGGTTTATTTAATACATCCTGACTGTGAAAAAAAATTGAAATGTTGACTTACCACTCTGTCTGGGAAGATGGGAACCCTTTGTATTTCTTCTTTGGGTGCAGTGTGCAGATCAGCATCTGAAGAGTAAAACCAAGTAATATCAGAAGAAAATTTAAGTAAAATAAAACACCCGATGTTATGAATCAAAAGAGTGAACTAGTTAGTGTGAGCAATATTCCAGATTACATGGACTTAGACACAACATCTGGAGTGATTATGTTGCTCTCCTGTATGATATCCAACTCAAATACCACTTCACCATTGATTATCGGTATCTTCCCGAGCAGATAAAAAAGTCAAGTTGCTCTAAATTCTATAAGCTGTTAATTTATACCACATTGCCACCTGGTATTTGAATAATAGATATCTAATCTCATTGGGTAGTGTCAGTGACCCTAGGATTCAGAATCTGTGTCTGATTCTTCTTTGATTGGCTCATACACAATACATATAAATAGCTGATTTACAAGTGAACAAATCTATCCTAAACTTTTTCCTCTCCCTGTTCTTAGTATAATTGTTGGTTTTTCTTTCTACTCACACGTGTAGATAAATATCCAGGCTGTGAGTGTGAAACCAGTATACGCCTTTTAAGTGGGGTTGCCGTATGGTTTATTGACCCAGCTGGGACATTTCTGACAGTGATAGGTAGGTGTTTATAATTATGTCAGGTCCCCAACTGAGGAATGAGACTGTCTCAAACAAACTGGGGTGTATGGCCAACTTACTTTAGGCCATGCACTTTGGAAAGATGCCCAACTGTTTCCTTCCTTGTAGATGTGCCTGTGGGTTGCCCTGTAGCTCACAGAGGAGGAGGTTGAGGGAGTAAATTACACTTAGGCAGATAGACAATATCACAACTGCCTGTGAGCCTAACACCTCTACTAATTCTGTAGTTTTCTTCAGAAGCTGGCAGAGAGCCTGTGGCACCCAGGACACATGGCAGGTGCCATGCAGACAGCGGCTAGGAAGATGATCCCAGGACAGTGCTCTCTCTGGCCTGTGTTCTTGTTGTTTCTCAGGAAGTTAGGGTGAGGTCAGAGCTGGAATCTGGCCTGCTGGGTAACAATGCCGACCACAGACAGAAACACTGGGGTTAATGATTAATGTTACAAGGAAACATTACTCTCTGGCCTTCACACTGGAGGGAAGAGCCATGCACAGTACATTCTGTAAAGTTCACTGAATCATTATCATTCATGAGTATAAAGGGCAATACGATCTAATTAAGATCAGTACATATTCATTGTGTAGTTTCATTGAGATGGGAAACACAATGAATATTTAGTCACTGATTTTGCTATAAAATTACAAGTAGTAACATTAACATGATTCTCAGTGAATTTGAATAATATTTCATGTCCCTGTTTGTTCTACAGTTCTTGAGGTTGTTATCATGCAGCTCATCTCATGTAATTCTTTAAAGTAGCTATAATCCAAGCATATTTTGTCCAGGTTGGTAAAACTGTTACCAAAACAAGTTCTCCTTTTTATTTATCAACAACTTAATCTTGTTAAACAATGATAAACTTCTAAAATATATGATTGTTTCATGTAAGTATCCTGGTGATAGAACGGGACTCCACAGGGCACAAGCAGAAAACAGTATAATTCTTTCCCTCCATTAGGCCTTCAAAGCCACTCAGTGGGCTTCCTGTCCCTGGATAAAGTCTCAGACAGACAGATTTCCCTAGAAATATAACTCTGGATAGAATCTGCACATAAAGCAAACCCTACACTACCTTCTCTGTTGTTATGAGGAAATCAGCAAACATATACAGAATGGCATTTTAAATTTATCTTTGAAAACTTGGCCATCCATCATTTTGGTATCTATGGCAATACTTATATTTTATCCTTTGACATATTTTTTATCAGAATGTTGGTGTTTTTAGTTTATGATGTTAGTTATGAACCATGGTGATGTATGTTCACCACATTCTCCTCTTTTGGAGTTTATCTTAAACCAGGAAGGATTTTGGAAGGAAATAAACAGCTCCTTTCTTGATTTATGATTTCCCTTTAAAAACATTTCTCATGACATGAATGAATGGCAGATGTTCGTGTTGTTACTATTTTATGGAACATGACTCAGTTGACTCTGGAATTGTTTCATTTGTCAGATGGCATGTTCAAGGCTGGGTATACACAATGCTGACCAATCTGGCACATTTTGTTTTCCCGAACTGGCGAGCTGTTCTGGCATTTGCCAGTTTTGCCTAGAGGGCATTGTACCCAGGGTCCAGCCCAACAGAGGAGTCACGTTACATGCTTCCCAGAGAGTACATCCTGGGGCCGCTTTGCAACTCTGCTGGCAGCACAGGAACTTCCCGTCCACGAAGAACCCACTGTGGTACTTGATCAGCAGGTGGGAGTTGCCCCTTATCTCTGGGGAGCAGGCAGGAAAAAAACACAGCATGAGCAAAGGTTGACCCAAGAGTAGAAGCACATCAGTAAGTGCTGTCATCATAAAACAATGAAACCTCATTTTGCCAGTAACTGGGCTAAGAGCAAATGGTTCCTAAAGGATGTGTCTTTCACTCAGAAGTTGAAAAGCCAAAGAGAAAAGTCTAACCATGTTTATAGTGAGAACACACAATAACTTACATCAGTCTTTAAAAAAATACCTACTAGAAAATACATACACACATCAGCTTGGTGTTAGGATTTTAGAGTAGGACTAGATCTTAACAAGAAGAAAAGAAATTTCCGATAAACATATACTCCCCCTTCTACTTTTTATTTTGAAACATTTCAAGTGTACAGAAAAGTTGCTAGGACAGTGAAGGAAATGTCTATATACGCTTCACACAGATTCACCCAATTTTAACTGCTTGTCACATTTGTTTCTTCTTAGTCTCTTTTTTTACATACATATTATTAAAATTTTATCACTATTTTGCTTAACCATTTGAGAGTAAGTTGCAGATATATGACCTAAATAATGTCACCCATTAATACTTTAGCATGTAACTTCTGTTAACAAGGACATTCCCTTATATAACCATAATACAATGATCAATTCAAGAAATTTAACATTGATACCATACTAGTACTTAATATACATTTTGTATTTTAAAATTTTCCAATTTTTCCAATAATACCCTTTGTAATCATTCACTTTTTTTCTGATCAAGGATCCAATCTAGAATCATACATGGCATTTAGTTATCTAGTTTTTCTTGATCTAGAACAGTTCCTTGTCCCTTCTTTGTCTTTTGTGACTTTTGACCTGTTTCCAGAAAGGATTAGATGGGAATATAATACTAGGGAATATGGGATTACTTTTCTAGGAGTATGTGTGTATTTTAAAAAAGTGTGGGAATAGGGCAATGTTGAATGCAAAGAAATGAAGTTCCAATATTGGAGTATAATACTGTGTCTGCAACAAATTCACCTCTCTCAAAATGCAGTAGAGAAACCTACAAGGTCTTAGTAGAGAACAGTTCGAGAAGAGTCTCCAGGTAGGGAGGGCAGGTCTAGGTGTGACTTAACCTCCTTCCTTCTTGATTTTATATTCATTTTGAGGATTCCATATTTTGATACCAGGAGAACAATGCTCCTTCTTTACAACCCTGACTCCAGGAAGTGTCTGGGAATGATAATGTCTACTTTGCTGGGTCATTGGGAGGAGATGAGCCAATGTATGTAAAGCATCTGGCATAATGTGTGGCTCAGAGGAGGTGCTCAGTGAACAGTGGGCTTTAATGAAATCATTTCCTTAGTTTAATTCAACTCAACTTAGCTAAAAACTTTGGCATTCAAAAGCTTTACCAAATATTAATGGGAATTAAAGAGAAATTATTACAGAAGTCACAAAAAGCAAAAGAAGTTAGGATTACAAAACACTAGTTCTTGACCTTAGTCCCTAATGGTCATTGCAATTCCTTGGGTACATTACATTCCTTTCTGCTCTGTAAGCTCCTGGTCTCTGGTACAAGAGTTGCTATTACTCCTATTACATGAATTTAGCTTGCGGGGTAACTAATTGTTTTTCAATCAAGTCCAGAAGTCCACATTGCAATACTCCTACCATCTAATATTGACAGTAAGAGAAACTCATATATTAATATGTGTATGCTGCTGCTGCTGCTGGTAAGTCGCTTCACTTGTGTCCGACTCTGTGTGACCCCATAGACGGCAGCCCACCAGGCTCCCCCGTCCCTGGGATTCTCCAGGCAAGAACACTGGAGTGGGTTGCCATTTCCTTCTCCAATGCATGAGAGTGAAAAGTGAAAGTGAAGTCGCTCAGTCATGCCCAACTCTTAGCGACCCCATGGACTGCAGCCCACCAGGCTCCTCCATCTGTGGGATTTTCCAGGCAAGAATACTGGAGTGGGGTGCCATTGCCTTCTCCAATTAATATGTGTATAGGACTTCACATTTGTATATTTTCCCTCACTTGCACCATTTCATTTAACCTACTCAGCAAACTTGAGGGGAGCTGCTATTGCTACCAGGCTCTTACAGAGTCAGGTAAGCTGAGGCACAGAGAGGTGGTGTCGCCTGATCAAGTTCACGATCTAGCACGTTTGCGACTCAGACCCAAGCTCGCTCTACTATATTCCAATGCTCACATGCCCACTTCCCTGCCAAACTCCCTTCAGTTTTAATTTTTGGGAAGAAAGGAACACTTTATTCACATCTGGTCAGCTGAAGTCAGAGCCATGGTAGCTGACACTCCTGAATCAGCCCAAACCCAATGTAGGTTACCATCTGGTGCATTTCGTGTCTCTGATGTCCACCTCGGTTTATAATGCCTGAGCCAAATAATAGACACAAAAACGTTGGGACACAGATGCAGGGGTGGTGTCATTCTAGATCAGGGAAACTTCATAGGAGAAAGGATTTGAGTGAGGGAACCATTTTGTTTTCCTGTGGCAGATTGGTTGGCCATCCTGACAGCTGATCTCACCTACCTTCTCTCTTGCTATCATCCATCACAGAGGCTGGAAAAGCCAGATGCTGTCTTCCAGCTCTTTCTCACACAGCGATGGCCATGAGGCATAGTTTTGGCCAATGAGACACAAGCAAGAGTTTGCAGAGAAAGGTTTCTGGGAAAGCTCAGAGCCTTTCTGGGAGCCCCTAAGGGTAGCAGAGCAGAACTCTAGAAGGAGCCAGTGTTCCTGCTGACTTCATTGAGCTGCTGCACCAGCCCTGGGCTTGTTTACTTCTGGATTTGGAAGAGGAACAAACATGTATTTGTTTGCGCAGCTGTGTAGTGTCTTTTTACCTGCGTCCCAAAGCATCACTAACTAGTGCAAAGGGCTTACTGTGCACAGGGCAGCCCTAGTGATAGGGGCTCTCTCTCAGTTTAGAGGCTACCAGAGTCACTTCTGCTTCTCTCTCTGCTCTCCTTTTATGTTCCATTTGCCTTTACATGAGCTGCCCAGGCAGAGAAGGCAATGGCACCCCACTCCAGTACTCTCGCCTGGAAAATCCCATGGACAGAGGAGCCTGGTGGGCTGCAGTCCGTGGGGTTGCAAAGAGTCAGACACGACTGAGTGACTTCACTTTCACGCATTGGAGAAGATTCGCACAGAGTCGGACGTGACCGAAGTGACTTAGCAGCAGCAGCAGAGCTGCCCAGGGCCCACCCAAACCTGCCTAGCATATATAGTTCCAGAAAGACCCACTGACACATAGCTCCACAGTGAGTGTCTACATAGCAACTGCCCCTGGCAAATCACTGCAAAGAAGACTGGATAGGAAGCAGCATCTTAAGAGTTCCTCCTGAAGGCCCCGCGATAACACAGTGGCTTGTGTTTAAGTGTCAGACACTTTACTGTATCTATGAGTCATACGTTTGTAGCTTGTGACTGCACCAGGAAAAAAAAAAAGAAAACTGATCTCCTATTTTACAGGTCAGGAAACTGAGACTGAGAGGTGTTAGATGGTTTTGTAGATGACACAGCAAAGCAGAACAGTCTGACTCTAAGAAGGATGCCCTTCTCACTTCAGCGAGCTGGTGGCAGGTAGAAGGTGGCTTTTCTCCTCCTGGACCTCCTCTCCTACATAATAGGATGCTAAACCCTTTCACATGAAGGGAAAAGTAAGCCCTAGGAGTGAAAAAGGATGCATTTGCATAAAACTAGAGTAGGTGGAACCCACTCCAGTACTCTTGCCTGGAAAATCCCATGGACAGAGGAGCCTGGTGGGCTGCAGTCCATGGGGTCGCTGAGGGTCGGACACAACCGAGCAACTTCAATTTTACTTTTCACTTTCACTTTTCACTTTCCTGCATTGGAGAAGGAAATGGCAACCCACTCCAGTGTTCTTGCCTGGAGAATCCCAGGGACGGGGGAGCCTGGTGGGCTGCCATCTATGGGGTCACACAGAGTCAGACACGACTGAAGCGACTTAGCAGCAGCAGCAGCAGAGTATGTGGATGTCTTAAGTGTTGTAATTTGAGGTGTAGTGAAAAAGAACCTGAATCTAAAACTTAAAATCATCCCCCTCTGGGAGCTTAATATCTTAAATTCTACCAGTAGAGCCCCTCGTTTGAGTTAAGTATTGTCCTTACACCTTTACCCCCCTTTAAAATAAAAATATCCTAGGGAGAAACATCATAGTGCCAAGTTACTATTAATTTTCTCTCTTCTGCCAAAGAATGTTACCAGGGCAGCCTAAAAATCACTAAATAAATATTTCATCAAATTCCCAGTTTTGCCTGGCATTTATACTGTATTGTTAAAAAGTTAGATTTGGGTAATTGAGTTATATGTTCTTTGTAATTAGGTATTTGACATTGGCCATGTCTTTTTAACTTCACTTATCCAGAAAACAGAGAAGAATATTACTCCTTGCCATAGAGTTGTCAAGAGGATTACCTAAGAGAGTGTTTTACAGCTATTCTATGTGGGAAGCCAGCGTGAGGAATCCCACCCGTGACAGAGTCACGAGGCACACTCAGATGGCAGAGCAATCTGAGTCATCGGATTTCTCCCTGGTTTTTCCTGAGCATGTGCCCCAATAATAAAAATTTGTTCTGTATTTGTCTGTTTCTCCACTGTTTTCTGCCAGTTTCTCGGATAGAGTTAATTCACTGTCTTAGCTCCCTGCATTTGAAAGGAGTGCTGCAGCCCAACCCCCGTTGATAATGCTCTAACCTGCCTAAGCGGATTCCTTTGACCTTTTACAAGCCTGTGAATTGCTCGCAACCCCCAGCTGTGAGGGGCAGAAGAGCCTTGAAATGTCTTAATTTACAAACTAACTTCTCTTAAGAGCCAAAGCCTTAATAGATTTATTTCACTGTTGCTTCAATGACTGTTGCCAGACCTCCTTATCTGCACCTGGAAGTTTCTGATATACAAACTATATTTGGGGATAGGAATGTAGTAGTTTTTTGAATGTTAGCAACACTAGGCATTTGAGTTAATTGTTTCCTTTATAAATCATTTGTACTCCTGTTTGCTGTGTCCTTGCATTTATGAAAACTCAATCTTGTTCGGCACCTCCCGAGAATGGCGCCAGACCTTGGAAAAACTAACACTTATCAGAGAAGAGCTGTAAATTGTCGAATTGGCCTTTTGGCTGGAAGATCATGTAAATTACCTAAGACTTGTGTATACAATTAGGTATGCAGAGACTAAGCCTGCTCTCGATAAGAGTCAGGGCTGCTGTCATTGCCAAAAAATTTGTGAAACTCATTGATCTTCATGGTATAAAAAGGGGATGGGAAAAATAAAGTTTGGAGTCAGCTTCCTCGAGAACAGTTTTTCAGAGCAGTTTGTCGGACCAGTGTCTCTCGGGAACAGTTTCTCAGAGCGGTTTTCATTCCTCGGACCCGAATTTCTCAGACCGGTTCTGCAGGCCGGTCTCTCCGATGACTCGCTCTCCTAGACTTGTTCTTTAGGGACATCTGGCTCCCACACCTCTCTCTCTCTCTCTCTCTCTGTCCTCTTGTACTTTACCTCCAGGCTGAATTCCCATCTGGAGCGGGAGGCTCACCACGTCTACTTACTTGCCCTGGCTATAAGTTCTGCGAGAAAAGTGGACCCACGGTGGGGCCCCTTTAGAGATTCAAGCGGACGCCGGTGGCCTACGTAGGTGGTGCAAACCTCTTGCCTTGAGGTTTTATTGGCTTTCCCTGTAAACCAAGTCATTCAGCCTATTTTCATTAATTTCCTACTGTTCTATCCTGTCCTGAGCTATCCTGTCCTATCCTGTCCTATCCGCCTGCTCCGTCCCACCTTTGAGCATCCCTGGATCCACCGGGGCTGGACCCCGGCAATTCTACATAGTAGCTGGCAAACAATAAATACTTTGTAAGTGTTAAGACATAAATTTCTATAAACATCCAAAGTGCAGTAGCTACAGGAGCTGCCAGAGCCCCATGAGGACCTAGACTTTGCTCTGATAAAGGCAAGCACAGTGAGTGGAGAGCGGGTGGCCTGACTTCCTCCCAGCTGCTGGATGGCACAACGCACAAAGGCCAGCTCTGTGCTACCAGGCAGGAAAGGGAATCAGATCCCCAGGCTTCCTCTAGGTAACAAAGAGAATGCAAAATGAGGATGAGTGCAGCACATTCTCTGAGGCTGCTAGGAAAATCAACAGATTCTAGCTTGGCAGGAGGCCCTTTTATTGCCACATCTTTTCTCCACCAGGTCTCAAAGAACTCAGTCAGCAACTCCCTTTTATGACTTTTAGAAAACTACCTTTTTGTAATGCTTTCAGCCACTGACTTCGGCTCTCTTCATTTGATGCATACACATAGAGAAGCCCATCTTTATAGACAATTGGAAAGGAAAATATTTGGTGTGTTTCGATGTAATTGTGTTATAGTTCACTCTGGTGCAACTACAAGTTTTTTGTTATTCAAAAGAAACATTGAGTTTTATTACATGATACACATTAGCTCTGAATTAGATTTTTAAAATTTAGTTATTTTTATCCTCTACCCCTCAATATATGTTATCCCAGATATGTTTACACTTCAGAAAACCACAGCAATGATGCATCTAGCAGCAAATACGGAGGTCTCAGCAGGAATCCCCGAGCCATGGAGAGTTATAAAAGTATAAGACCTTAGACATTACAGATGTCTTAGGAGTGTTCTGGTCCGTCCACCAACCCAGTGCATGGCTCTCTTTTTAGCCTACTGCAAAGTGATTATCTGCTCTATTCTGGAAAATATCTTCAGGGATGGGATGTCCTTTACTTTTGTTATGCCATCCAGGTCAATTTCCTTTCATTCTGATCATTATATAGCTCATGCTTATGTTGGGTTAAAATGTGACTCCCTACGGTCATGTCCCACCTTGGGAGTCCCCAGGATAAACAGTTTTCTATTTTTTAAGACATTTGGTGAGATGTGTGAACATTCTAATGTCTTGCCCAGATTCTTCTCTAGTTTATTCAGCTTTTGTGGGTAAACAATACGTTGCATTTATGGTCTTATCTAGACAGTTTAACATTTTTATTCCCTTTCAACTCTACAAAATATGAGATTATGCCCACTGCAAATGAGGAAACAAATTCAGAGGTTGAGAATATTTGTGGGGCATCAAAGCCAGTATACTTTTGAGTATCCCATGCCATGGTGATATCAATTTCGAAGCTTTTGCCATGAGCACATACTCCCCTGGTTTCTCCAAACTGAGTAATGTTCTTTTTTTTTTTTTTTAAGTTGGAAGTATGGGTTGTTCACTGACTGGATTATTGTATTTTATTTCATTTTTGGCCACTGTTCCCTCATACTAGCACAGGGTAATCTGACCATTGGAAGGACAGTCTGTCTGTCTTTAGAGCAGATTGATAAAATTCCTAATATAATAAAAGTAGGGAAGCTGTTAGATCAAGCCATTTCCACATGTACTGTAGGCACAGTCTTCATAGCAGGTCAGTGTTTGAAATACTTGAGGGTAAAATTCTAACTCCTTAGCATGCTGTGCAATGCCATTCATGATATGGCCCGGCCCACCTTTCCAGACCCACCTATCACTCTTTCCTTGGGCTGCTTAATTCTAAGCACCGTCTGGATCTCTCTAAACATGCCATACTGTTCCACCTACCAGTGCCTTGACATCTGCTATTTCTTTGGCTTTGCTGCCCTCCTGTTTTTGCTGGGCTAAACCCCATTGTTTTTCCCAACCCAAGTGTCACCTCCAACAGGAAGTCTCCCTGACCTCTTGGAGTGAGGAGTGCAGCTTCTGCTTTCTGGGACACCATGGGTACACTGCCGTTTTCATCTTAACGCTCTGTAAATGCCTTGGGGACAGGGATGGCATTTATGCTCTGCAATTTTGGATAAAAGAGATCAGCAGACCCCAAGGCAAGTCAGACCACTGAGGCTTACACACTCATCTATCTTTCTCTCCCTCTAGGGAAGGGAGCTTGGTGGATTGAATTTTAGTAAACTGCCCAACTCCCATCTGGGGATGTTACAAATTCAGAGAGAGAGGTTGAGAATGCTGTCTATGGTTACATAAATATAAGCACATGCCATCATCTTAATGAACCATTTTGCAGTATCTTTATTTATCCCCTCAATACTGAGTTCGTAGTAGAAAATACTAAAAGAACAGCCAGCCATCCAATGGACTGTTACCTTTCCCCTTACCTGAAATGGGTACTGTCTCTCCACAGGGGTCTGCTCCTCAAGATTAACTTTCTCCACACATCTGATTTTCTTAATCTCAATCGATCCTTTTCTGCTGCCTCTTTTCTGAATTAAAAGGAAAATATAAGATGCCTCATGTGATATACAGTGGTGCACAAAGAAACGCATAAAGTTAAGGTTATGCTTAGGAGGGAGAGATTGTGAGATGACATGAGCATGTGAAATAATTCCAATTATTCCGTAATAGTAAAAATTCAATGACAACATGATATATTTTTCGAGTGTGGACATAAAGTTAATTAAATTCCCCCAAAGCAAGTCTTCAAGCAGCACTTAATTATTTGATAATCTTGAAACACATTTCAAATCACCTACCATATGCTTAATCTACTCAGTAACATCAAGGTTTAACTCCACATTTTCATTTTTCAATTTTATGATAGTATTTCAGTATTTCTACCATGATAGATTCCTCAGCTGCATATAAATACTCTTTATTTCCACCCAGGAGACACCAATAGCAAACTGTCTTCCACCTTCAGTGACAGCAACCAACAGTCCTAGCCATTGCTAAGTGTCCTTTAGGGGGCAAAATCACCCTCAGTTGAGAATCAGTCTTCTAAAGTTACACTTTTCCTTAGCAAAGTTAACCAATGTTTGAAAAATCCTTTATCTTGAGTTATGGACTTCACTGGTGGCTCAGATGGTAAAGAATCTGCCTGCAATGCAGGAGACCTGGGTTCGATCCCTGGGTGGGAAAAATCCCTCAGTTGTTCAATCACTAAGTCACGTCCGACTCTTTGCGACCCCATGGACTCCAGCACACCAGGCTACACACTCCAGTATTCTTGCCTGGAAAATTCCATGGACAGAGGAGCCTGGCGGGCTACAGTCCATGGGGTTGCAAAGAGTCAGACATGACTGAGTGACTAACACTGGTATCTTGAATTAATTATAACTTGGTTAAGAACAGACAATGGGAAAAGAGAGTACCAGTTGGTTTTTACTGTGTAAGCTGAGAAATCTGTTTCCTTATATTAAGCAGTTTGTGGAGACTTAAAAATAAGTAGTATAAAAACAATGGAATAAATAAGAGTCTTACCATTTTGTCATATTCATAGTAGGAGAGGTTTGTTTTGGTTAAAACAAAAAGTCGCTCTTTGTAATTGTTGGGTGACATTTTCTTCTTTTGCTGTGACCTTTTGAGAAGAAGTTCTTCTAGAATGGATTTTGTGTCCATATTGCGTCCTACATAAAAGAAAGTGATTAAAATGAGTGTTAGCAACATCTGGCTAGGTTCTCTTTTAGCTTTCATAATTTTTATTCAACTATTTCTCGTTAAGGGATAGTATTGTTCAGTCACTAAGTCATGTCCGACTCTTTGCGACCCCATGGACTCCAGCACACCAGGCTTCCCTGTCCTTTCATTATCTTCCAGAGTTTGCTCAGATTCATGTCCTCTGAGTCGGTGATGCTATCTAACCGTGTCAACCTCTGCTGCCCTCTTAATTTTAAAAAATTAGATTTGAAACTACAGAGGAAAATGGAATGAAGCACACTCTTAAATGCACACATCTCTGCACTTTTTCCCTACTGCCTTGGCTGTGACTTGTATAAATATGTTGATTTTTTAATATCATTTTTATGTGTGCTCATCCCCCACTTTGGATCATACATTCACCATCTTCACACTACCCTCCAGACCACCACATCAAAATTCTCCTTTTTCCTTAAGTATTCTACGGACATTTGTTGAATTGAATTGAGTATCATCCAACTTTTAAAAATTTCAACTCTTGACAGTTCACCATGTTTGAAGTAACTGATCAACTGAAATTTCCCTCCACCAATGGGGTCAATTGTTGGACCAAATTATCCAAACTACTGTGAGATTCTGATATTGTTGATAAATGACACCACAACCCCTGAACATGATCAATCTTTAGCATAAAGGACATGGGTATAATTTTCACTGTTTCTGAGCATTAAATTTTTTCAAAAGTTATCAAGAGAGATGTAAAAGAACTGAAAGAATTGGTGCTTCATAAGCTAAAAATACTCTTGCTTTTTCTTCCAGAACTGCATAAAACATTAAAAGTTAAGCTATTTCTGGAAAATGAGTGCATTTTCTGATTTCTATTGTTGCTTCAAACCTCTGTCTGATACCAGGTTTGGTAATGAAAAGGAATGCTAAGTAGTCAGTCACAAGAGAACAACTTCCTTATGTTCTTCTTTGCTTTGTGAAATCACATGGTTCTTAGCAGTCGATGCCCAATCATTACTATGTTTTTTGTTTATTGATAATTTGAAGGTAATTAACTTTACTTACCTTAATTTCGATAGAGCCGAAGAAGTGTGCTTCTACGTCTTTAACTCTCAAGCTCTAGGCAAAATGTCACTGCTCTGAGGCACCCCACTCACATTCCTTCTGGCTATGCCAGGGTCATGCATTAAAAAGAAGGTATTTGCATCCAATTCATCACTTGATCAGGAAGCAGCCACACAGACATTGCTGTCTGGATGGAGGCAGATGCCAAGTGAACCCATCCAATCACTAATGGGCATGGCCCTGGAGTATGATGGGCCCGCTGTGGTAGGGGAGTGGAAGAAAGGGAGACTGAGAAACTCAGCTTGACTTAGAACAAACTCTCTCAGGCCCAGACAGCTTCCCTCCTGACATAGGCCACACCACTCTAAAAATGGGAATCAAGCAACTCAGCTTTTGCCATTTATCATACATGGATCAGGCGATTATTTATGAATCCCTCCAACGTTCTCCAAGGGTATTGCTTTTCTCTTAGGCAGAAGTAGTAATCTTATCCATTAAATATAGTAAAGTCTTTGTAACTTTTTGCTTTGAATATTGTTTTATCTGGAAGAAAAGTATAATTCCTTTGAGTGCTATTCTCCATGGTCACTGGTTTGTTTGCTTTGGACTCAAAAATGAGGCAGAGATTGGGGAGCAGTAAACCCAGCCAGATCTGGGAAGGCAGGGATCACATCTTCCTTTCACCTTTGCCTCCATGATAAAGTCTACACATACGCCGCCTGTTCAGATAAGATTATTTTCTACACCTATAGCTTATCACTGGAAGAGAATTCACTTGAAGACTTACTGAAACTATGAAGGGTCTACTTTTTGTTAAAGTCCACTTTGGAAGAGCCATATCGTACTGGTCAGAGGTGAAGGGAACTTTTGCCTTTTAAATTTCTCCATGAAAAAAATTAACAAAGCAGAAAGAGAACACTGTGAAAACGCCTGTCAAAGATCTTTTGTAGCCACACCTGAACATTCTTCCTCAAAGCAGAGTCGCAGTTAAATAGATGTGGTGATTAGTTGAATACAAAGTTAATGTTGCAACATTTATTTCAGATATTAAATCAATGTGTAAAATTAAAAGCACTGTTTTAGGAAATTCCCTGGTGGTCTAGTGGTTAAGATTCCATGTTCTCACTGCTGGGGACCAGAGTTTGATTCCTGATCAGGGAAATAACATCCCACAAACTCAAAAAAAAAAAAAAAGCACTATTTTAAAAATGCAAATTCCAGTGTCCAAGGTAGTGCACAGCCCTTCCTGGTACTACATGTGATACACACGCTTTTCTGTTTTTGGAATTTGCACACTTATCACATGAAAGATGCTTTCTTGGGAAATTTTATCTAAAAAGTTAGTATGATGAACCACAGAAACCATTGACAAATGAAATTCACAACGTCTCTTCTGTATATTGAAGGGAAGAAGGACATTGACTAGAAAGGAAGGTACCAAGTCCTCCAGAACATTTTCTAATACAGCTCCAAGAATTTATACACATTGTTGCATCTGATGGAACATAATTTGTCAAATTTTAACAAAAATGTTTATTCCAAATCCTAACCTTTGTGAATTTTTTGGCTTTCATTTTTAAAGTCATATGAATATGCGTTTATTCAGTAAAACCAAGACGTACAGACAAGCAAAAGGAAACAACATTTTGGCGAATATACCTCTAGATTTTTTTTCAAATTACATAGGCAGTTGTTTCTTTTCACAAAAATGAGTTCACATGCTGTACATACGTGTCTGTAATCCATGGTTCTCATGTCATAAACACCCGGAGCCATCTGCTTTTGATGTCCTTCAAAGTTCCACTCCCTAAGCTGGACTCTGAGCATCTTAACAAACTTAAAGAACCCTATTTGAATGACTCACACTTTTTTCACCTCCTGATCACTTTCTTCTGAGACAAAACCTGATTCCTGATTAAGTTTGAACCAGCCTTTCTCCTTCTGTTTTCTTCTGTCCCTTGCTTGTATTTCCCTCTTTTCTAGATTAGCATAGATTCTAAATTGGAGGCATTTCTATGGTGAGGACTAATTTTTAGAAATAGAACGTCTCCCATCTTGTATTAGCACAATAAGTCAACAGGGCTCTGGGACCACTGTTGACTCAGCTACCTCTCCAGCGACTAGCTAACTCAGGTCTGCCTACCCACATTTAAGGAAAACTCATTTGGGAAAGTTTAAAAAGAAACCAGTCCATTCTGAAGGAGATCAGCCCTGGGATTTCTTTGGAAGGAATGATGCTAAAGCTGAAACGCCAGTACTTTGGCCACCTCATGCAAAGAGTTGACTCATTGGAAAAGACTCTGATGCTGGGAGGGATTGAGGGCAGGAGGAGAAGGGGACGACAGAGGATGAGATGGCTGGATGGCATCACTGACTCGATGGACGCGAGTCTGAGTGAACTCCAGGAGTTGGCGATGGACAGGGAGGCCTGGCGTGCTGCGATTCATGGGGTCGCAAAGAGTCGGACACGACTGAGCGACTGAACTGAACTGAAAAAGAAACTAAACAGAAGAAAACTCGATCCTAAAGCTAGAAACCAGAGATCTATTTCCATAGAGAAGCTGGTGGGATTTGGCTGGATACTCGTATATCAGTACCTACATAGAATAGATGCATCAATTTGCTTACCAAATAGTTCAGGCTGCCTATTTCCATAAACACATGAAACTAGGAAGATTAAAGTGCAGGGGAGGCAGAAAAGAAAACCTGGAAGACGACAGAGGATGAGATGGCTGGATGGCATCACTGACTCGACGGACGTGAGTCTGAGTGAACTCAGGGAGTTGGTGATGGACAGGGAGGCCTGGCGTGCTGCAATTCATGGGGTTGCAAAGAATTGGACATGACTGAGCGCCTGAAATGAACTGAACTGAAACACTATTAGACTAATATGGAAATAGTGGTTTCATATGTCACTTCAAAAACCTTCAATAGTTCCCTATTTCCTACAGTTTAAAGTTAAAATTCTACCTTTCTTTAAGATCTCTGGATAACTAGCCTACCCACCTTTCTATTCTTATCTTCTGATACTCCCTACTGCATGCCCCTCATTCTACAACAGACCATTTTTGTTGATATGCTGTATACAAAAAAGTCCCTTTCCCATCACCATGGCTTTGCCCATTCCCTTCTGTTCCTCTCTACCTAGTCAACCTTCACCAGTTCCACAGAGCATTTCCTGATCATGCCAGTCCATTTTTATCTTTTCTAAACTTCAGTACTTAGAACATGTGCCAAAGAACCATCCAGAATTCAACAGCTCCATCATTAAAAAATAAAAGCAAGAACTAAATGATTATGCATTTCCCTGACATTCCAGTGGTTAAGATTCCATGCTTCCACTGTAGGGGGCACGAGTTCAATCACTGGTCATGGAACCATGCTGCCTATGGCCGGGCAGGCCAGAAAACAAAACAAAACTAAGTGATTATAAAACTCAGATTTCTTCACTTGTTGTTGATGGACATGAATGTGGTTCATATATGGTTTTACATAATCTGTACCTACCACTGTCACTTAAAATGTATTTTTTTGAGTATTGGACTTCCCTGGTGGCTCAGACGGTAAAGCCTCTGCCTACAATGCGGGAGACCTGGGTTCAGTCCCTGGGTTGGGAAGATCTCCTCGAGAAGGAAATGGCAACCCACTCCAGTATTCTTGCCTAGAAAATCCCATGGATGGAAGAGCCTGGTGGGCTACAGTTCATGGGGTCACAAAGAGTCGGTAGTATACACTATTAAATGTAGTTCTAACAACATGGACTTTAGAGTTAGATCTTATTTTGTATTCAGGTTATTTGCTGTGTGATTCTTGGGAGAGTTTCCTATGTGTCCTGAGCTTCAGTTTTCTCATGTATTAAAATCAGATCATCAGAGGGCCATATAAAGATTAAATGAAATTAGCTCAATCCTTGGACCTTAATGGCATTCATTAAAATGCCAGTTCCCATTTGTTCTTTCATTAATGACCATTTAGTATCCTATTGTATCACTACCAGTGATTAAAGAGATTTCATCTCTTTAGTTTTCATCAGTTTTTTCATTGTTGAGCTTTAGGGTCATTTCTAGTTTTACTAGTATAAATGGTGTTAGTATAAACATCTCTTGAGTAATCACTTTTTTCCCTGTGGTATTATTTTCTTAGGGAGTGTTTCCCCAAAGTTAGCAGTTGAAAGAATATAAAACATTTTATGACTCTTGTCATGCATTGCCCTGCTGTTCAGTAACATTGTGCTAATTTCTTACAATGTTGTTATCATATAATAGATCAGTTTTCTAGGGTCACTTGGGCATTGAGTTTAATATTTTGTTAGTCTTTGCTGGTCTCAGAGGCATATAATGGCACCTTGGGGTTGATTTGATTTGGATTTCTTTAATTCATTGCAAGTTGTATAGAAAGAAAAGAAAGTGAAGTCACTCAGTCGTGTCTGACTCTTTGTGACCCAATGGACTATAGCCTGCCAGGCTCCTCCATCCATGGGACTTTCCAGACAAGAATACTGGAGTGGGTTGCCAATTCCTTCTCCAGGGGAATCTTCCCAACCCAGGGATCAAACCCGGGTCTCCTGCATTGCAGGCAGACTCTTTACTGCCTGAGCCACCAGGGAATCTGGTGGCAAGATGTATACCATGTGATTTAGCTTTCAGTATATTCTGTCTTGTATACTCAAAAATATTTTGTTTTAGTCTTATTGTTGCCAAAATCTTGTCTCTCTGTGCACCAATGCCAAACAGAAATACGGAGACAGAGTTATGGAAAGAAGAAAAGAATAGCTTTATTACTTTGCCAGGCAGAGGAGGAGCACAGTAGGCTAGTGCCTCAAGAACTATGCCTCCTCCCTGGTGAGAAGGGAAAGGTTATATAGTCAGGTGAGAGTATGTGATAAGGATCAAGGCAATAACAGTCTTGTATTCTTTCTTCTGCAAAGTTCAAAGGGGTGTGGTTCCTGACAAGATTGGATGTGTGGAGGGTCTTAGGTGGTCCAGTGTCCTAACCTTGATGAACCTCTCTGGTCCTTTGATCTTGCTGTTTTACTGCTGTTCTCCCTTTGATGAGCAACTGTGATGCCATTTGGAACTGAGAGAAGGTCATGGAGGCTGGATTCTTGCCTATAAGAAATGGGGGACACTCTTTGTGTGGAGAACACGCGCAGAGTAAAGATGGTCCTCCGGCGCCTTGCCAGTCGTCTGCTGCGGAACCTTCCCCAAACCAGGGGGAGGCTGTAGCCTGTGCCATCTTTGCATAGCTACCAGCGTGCAGGCTCCTGATTCTCGAAGGAAGGTCCAAGGCACCACGAGGGATTTAAAACGTCCACCGGTGTGTTATTCTTAATAAAAGGCCTGAGAGCTTTGGAAGCCCAGCCAGGGCAGTACCCCTTCACAGAGATTCCAGGCTAGCCTGGTGACTGAAAGCTTAAGGTTTAGAATTCTCTTGGAGAAGCACTTTTGGGGTGGCTGGGATGTCCAGGTGATGGTTCCTGCCACTTCAGCAACAGGCTGTGACAAGAAGTGAAGAGCAACAAACATGCCTTCTACCTGGGTACTGTTTTTTAGGATTTTGGTGACGTAGAAGATGTCTTACCTGGTGTCGGTCAGATCCTTGTAACTCAAATGTTTCCTGCATGAACCTGTGTGAGCAGCTGTCAAACTCCGGTGAAGAAGGGGTGGGCTGCTTAGAAATTTGGGGACCAAAATCAATTAGGTGATCTTTATTAGAAAGATTGCAATAAAATGTTTTAAAGCAAAAAAAAAAAAGAAATGGGACAAACAAGCCTGTGTCCCAGGAGTCCCACAGGACCCTGCTCAGCATCATTATCTCTTTAATCAGACTGTATAAACTAAATCATCCAACTTGAACAAGTCACTTTACTTCTATAAATTTGATTTCTTGATATCAGTAAAATGAGAGGCCAATAACCTCTAACTTTCCTTCCATTGTTATGGTTCTAAGTGTTTCTCTCTCTCTCCTCTAGCTTGTGATCCAGTATTTAGATTATCCTAGGTGTTCTGCAACAGGATGTTTAACCTGTTGAGTACCTTTTCTCTAGGGTAACCTGGCAAATGTTTCAATATTGTAAGTCTTCTCTGGTTAAAACCGTACAATGACTTTCCATTGCTCTTAGAAATGGAAACTGTTAGTTGCTCAGTCATGTCCAACTCTTTGTAACTCCATGAGCTATAACCTGCCAGGCTCCTCTGTCCATGGGATTTTCCAGGCAAGAATACTGGAGCGAGTTGCTGTTTCCTTCTCCAGGGGATCTTCCTGACCCAGGGATTAAACCCAGGTCTCCTGCATTGCAGGCAGATTCTTCACCATCTGAGCCATCAAGGAAGCCTATTGCTCTTAGGCTCAAATTCTCTATGCTTAGAAGGATTCCATGTTATCTGCCTAGTTTATGCCTTATTTTCTGCTATTCTTTCTCTCATTCTCAGTGCTTCAGCCTGAGGGAGTTCCTCTTAACATATACCCGTGGTTCTTTTCTGTCCCATAGTAATGTTTTTCCTGGTGGGAGAGTGGAGAAAAACTCCTATTCATCTTTCAGACTGTGGCAACAATGTCTTCCTCAGTTCAGTTCAGTCACTCAGTCATGTCCGACTCTTTGCAACCCCATGAATTGCAGCATGCCAGGCCTCCCTGTCCATCACCAACTCCCAGAGTTCACTCAGACTCATGCTCATTGAGTTAGTGATGCCATCCAGCCATCTCATCCTCTGTCCTCCCCTTCTCCTCCTGCCCCCAATCCCTCCCAGCATCAGAGTCTTTTCCAATGAGTCAACTCTTCGCATGAGGTGGCCAAAGTATGGAGTTTCAGTGTTTTCCTCAGGGCAGTTCAAATCTTGACTTAGTAAATGTATAAGTAGATATCACTAAGTCGTGTCCGACTCTTTGAAACTCCATGGACTGTAGTCTGCCAGGTTCCTCTCTCCATGGGATCCCCAGTCAAGACTACAGGAGTTGGGTTGCCATGCCCTCCTCCAGGGGATCTTCCTGATTCAGGGATTGAACTTGGGTCTCCTGCTTTGCATGCAGATTCTTTACCCACTGACCCACCTTGGGCAAATTATTTAGCCTCTCTGAGCCTTGATTTTCAAACCAATAAAATAAAAATGAAAAACCCTACCTCCTACGGTTGTGGTAAGAACTAAATGAGATAATGCATTTAAAGAGTTTAAAAGCCACATCTGGTACTTAGCAAGTAACACTTGGGCAAATAGTAGTAGGGGAAAGAGATGTTCATTAAGTAATTGCTGAGAGTGAATGAACAAATTTTTCCTTGTCATGGAAGGCTCTGTGGGTAAGGGATTTCTTCCTTTTACTAATTAATTCATTGGAAAAGTTACTGATTAACTACAATGTACTAGGCATTGTGATAGGCACTGGTTATAATTTGAATAGATGGTGAAAAATGGAGTGGATATTTTGAGAAGGGAGGGAAGAAACTTGAGTCAAGATTCAGCCCATGGGAGTAAAGATGGTTTAAGAGTGTGGTGGGTGTTAAGATTTGAGAGGTAAAAGAGGGACCCAGGTGATAGGTCCTAGAGGACAGGGCAGAGAAATTGTGACTTGGTGCTATGCATAGAATGGTAAGCCATCTGAGGATAAGTGTGCCTCAGAAGCTAAATGATGTCTGATCTTCCTTTTCTGTTGTAGAGTTTTGGGGAGACATTGCCAAGGAATTTTACTGGAAGACCCCATGTCCTGGTCCATTCCTTCAGTACAACTTTGATGTGACTAAAGGGAAAATCTTCATTGAATGGATGAAAGGAGCAACTACCAACATCTGCTACAACGTACTGGATCGAATTGTCCATGAGAAAAAACTGGCGATAAAGTTGCTTTTTACTGGTAAAAACACCTATCTTATAGCCTGTGGCAGATAAAAAGTCACCCTGACATTTATATAGCATTTTATAGTTCACAAAGTACCTTAAAAATCCATGCATTTGATGCTTACAACAACCCAGAAGAATAAGCAAAGTATCATTAACTTAATGTCTCAGGTGAGGAAAAATACCTCAAGTTAAATGACTTCCCTAACTAGTAACTAGTATGTGACAGAACTGACATTCAAAATCAAGTGTCCTGACTTCTAGTCTAGGGTTTTCGACTTGTAGTTGGAGAGGAACAATGTGAAGGGGTAAACGGAAGCAAAAAGGACTATGTTGTTTTCTTATTCTTGCTTTGGGAGAAAAGTGGATTTTGGATTTTTCGCTGCCACCACCACTGTTATCATCATTACCTTTGATTGAGCTATATGCC
Organism: Aepyceros melampus; assembly: GCA_006408695.1. Classification (NCBI taxonomy): domain Eukaryota; kingdom Metazoa; phylum Chordata; class Mammalia; order Artiodactyla; family Bovidae; genus Aepyceros; species Aepyceros melampus. The sequence continues at coordinate 145,692 of SJXQ01002297.1, forward strand.
AGATACTGTGCTCAAGTGCTTCACACATATTATCCTATTTGATGCTCACAACAACTAAAAATATATTATTTATTTTCCCCATTTTACATATGTGAAAATGAAATTCTGAGATGTAAGTAGATGACTTATTTGAAGTTATACAGCTAGTAATAAGGACTGATATTCACATCCTGGTAGCACAGTTTCAGAGTTTGTACTCTTAACCATGACATTATACTATCCTTCTAATTTCTTATACGAACCTCTCAACAGTTTTGCAAATTAGGTATTCTTAGCCCAATTTTATAGCTGAAGAAATGAAGCATGCCTCTCTGCTTCATAGTGAATAAAGCCATAGAGTGAGTAACTTGTGGAGCCAGGGTTCAAACCCAAGTCTGTCTGATTCCTTGTTTTTAACACTCAGCCATGCTGACTTCTCCACTGAAACTAAAACCCCCTCTTCCTAGCAACATAGCTTACAGGAGGTGTTACTAAACTGAACCTGAAATAGGACCTTGAAGTTCCAGTTATTGGGGTGTTTCTGCCACCAACCATAAGCACTTTGAGAATTAATCTGTTTCTTTTTTAAATGAGCCAGTAGGAGCAATTGGTATTTCATGGATGCATTAAATTTGTAGTCAGTAAAACGTTGCCCAGTTTGTGTGATATATTAAGAAAAACCCTAACCTGAGAGATAGGAAATTCAGTTTTTCACTCTAATTCTGCCATCCACTTGCTATGTAACTATAGGCAAAGCATTTATCTCCCGAGAGTCAATTTCCTTGTCTGTAAAATGGGAGTAATATTAAATCCCACCCTTGCCTTATAACTGGATTGTTAGGAGAATCAAATATGATTTTGTAAAAGCATTTATTTATTTATTGGGAAACACTGTACAAATGTGAGTGGTCTGTTATCATGTTACCATTGCTCAGGTTGGGGTCACTTTGCCACTGAAATTCACAGTCCATTATGCCTGTTGAGACTTTGTTTAGCTCCTGACGTGAGACTTTATGCTTGAGCTCCAGCTGACACTTGGGCCCATCTCCTAGGTTCCTCAGAGATCAGAAAACCTTTAAAGATCTGGATAGGAGATACTTTTGTCTGAATTTGTCCCCTGGTTTAAAATCAAGTGCATGATGAAAGACTGAAAAGGCACAGGCCAGAATTGTTTATTCAGTGGATATTGCTGCAGAATCCTAAGGCCCTTCTTTCTAGTTCCCCTACCATCTGTACTTGAACAAAGCCTGTCTTTCCACATATGTAAAATGAAAGGAGTAGATTAGGTCAGTGTTTTCCCAAGAATGCTTTTGGAACTACTAATTACTAGACATATTAGCAGGAACTCCCCCCCCCGGGCAGGAGCTTCTTGATTCATGGAAAAAAAAAAACAAACAAACAGATGGAGAAGCACTGTATAATAAATTACCTTTCCTGGATTTCCATTGTGTATTGATACAGTAAAGCCTCCAAGAAGTCCTACAGTAAAGATACCTGATTAATTTTAACATGGGGTTTCTAAAGTTTATTTGAGCCCCAAACATTTTTTATAGCATGCGATTAACATCACAAGAAGCAGTAATCCATGGAACACTGATTTATGAAGCACTCGATATATAATCTCTACATTACTTCTTGTGCAAAATTCTATAAGTCTGTTACAAGACATTTTCACTCCATTTTTACATTGGTCAGTCAACCAATAAGAATTTTAAAGATATTGAGTACTCAGCCCTATAAGTGTTATGGTATAGGGGTAAGAAGAGTGGGAGACAAGTACCACATGGGCCATTATTATTCAAGTCTCAATCTACAAATAAATCACATTTTAAAAGAAAGTAAAGTGCAAATATCCCAGATATTTGTTTACTTCCCTTTTTTACCTCTATATTTTTAAAATAATGTGCTTATACTGCAATTTCTATTTTTTTTAAAGAAAGCTTTGACTTCCTTTTATGATAGATGAGAATTCAGTTCTTATATACTACTCCAACTTCTTTCTCTAAATCTCAACATAATTATACCTCTATTTTTTAGTTAATTTAAAATCAATGCTTATTTTAGAATAATATATGATTGTATTTCCTTTTATATAAAGATTTTTGTTTTCAAAGAAGTTAAAAATCACCTAAAATTTTCTTATACTATTTGCCTTTATCATATACTCAATATTTTTCAAACTATCATATAATTTATTCTGTGAAGTTCTCTTTTTCCCCTTGGTCCTAGAGCCTACCTTCTTTCTGCTCTAATTTTTATTAATGTTTTAAAAATGACATCTTTTCAGTGATTTGCTCCAGTTGATACACTTCTTATGGAGCCATAGTATGACTTTCTCTTCAGCCTAGACATTTAGATAACTAAAGTGGCTTTCTTTTCTTTTTTCTGAGCAAACTCCTGGAAATAGTGAAAGGGAAATCTGGAGTGCTGCAGTCCAAGAGGTCACAAAGAGTTGGACACAACTTAGCAACCGAACAACAACAACATAGTGGCATTAGAAAATCACATTTAGGGCATATCTTATATACATACTGAAATAATCCACAAAGTACTTCAGTTAGCCAAAATAGAACGCTATTAAGGAAGAATTTGGCTTTTAACTTTTGACTTGACACATTGTAAATATTCATGGAATAACAGTATTTTTAGATTTGAAGTGATTGTTTTATTAGAATCCATCTAGGCCAACTGTCTTTACAGATGTAAAGGGTTTATGCAGGGATCAATTTATTCATTAAATACTTATTAAGGACTTTCTATGTACCAGGCAGTATTCTGAACAAACAAACAAACTCTACACTCTTGGAGGTTATATTCCAGCTTAAGGAGACAGACAAATCAATAAATATATGACAGGTAGTGATAAGTGCTGTAGAAAAATACAAAGCAGTTTAAGGAACAAGGAATGACAGTGAAAAATGGGGATTGATATCAGCAGCCCTCTCTGATAAAGGTGACATTTAAGCAGCAATATGAAGGAAACGCAAAATGTCATGCATATAGTTGGTTTGGGAAAGGAGACTATTCTAGGTACATGGAAGAGTAAGTGCAGAGGCCCTGGGACAGGAGTGTTCTGCTACCTAGTGTGTTTGAATACTAGCTAGGAAGTTAGCATAGCTGAAGCAGTATTTTAGTTAGAAAAACAGACTGATAGGGAATGAGGTCAGCAGGACACTAGATTATATAGATCGAAAGATTTGGGGGTTTTTTTTTCACAGTGAAATGGGAAACCACTGGACAATCTTGAGCATAGAAGTGACAGTGATTTGACTTATGTTTAGAATCTGTCTTTATGTTGAGAATAGACCGTCGAAGGGCAAGATTAGAAGCATGGAGACTTATGAGGCTATTATAGAAATCCATGTGAACAATGATAGTGATTGAAGGTGCTTAGAAGTGGTCAAAATCTGGATCTATTTTGAGTGAAGAGCCCATGGAATTTGCTGACTTGAATTGGATGTAAGGTATGAAAGAAAAGAGAATCAAGATTGTATTCAACAGTGGTGAGGTCCAGGACTGGGACATCTTGACTATTTTTGGACACGTATGAAAAGATTTTATGCAGAGGAGTGATGTCACAGCTGGGCTCAAGAAGATTAATCTGGATTTATATGGAAGTGAGAATATAAAGGCAGAGAGCTGAGAGTTTTGTTATTCAAGGTAGAGATGCCTAACTGGGATATTGGTTGTAGGAATGGAATTGAACAATAAAATTTTACAGTAATTTAGAGGAGAGAAACCAATATAGGTAACTGGTTGTATAGATGCAGGAGAGACAAAGAAAAGTAAGAGAAGAGTCGACTGTTCCCTCAGTCTTTATAGCACTTTACCTCTTTCAAAGGCACGTAGTCATCTGATCCAAAGGCTAAATTTACCCTCTAGACAAGACTATGGTTTCAACCTCTCTTGTACTTTCTTCCCCCTACCATGACAGGTAGGGGTGTTAGTGGGGATTTATGTGTATATGTATGAGAAAAAAAATCAGTGACAAAGTTATTAGAATAGTCATTCACAGAGAGATAGTCAGTGAGGGACATTAGAGGTGGCTTGGGGAGTGGGGCCTGACTAGTTAAAAGGATACTGGCAAACAGTGAGAGATTGGAGGATTAAGTAAACGGTTTCTGAGGAGAGGGTAGAAAGAGAGGTTGGTGGTTGTTTTTCTGGTGATTTATACAAGCTGCTCAGTCTCTAGGTTATTCCAGGAGAGGAGCCCAGTCTCTGAAGCCCCTAGAATTTGGTTTAGTCCATTCCTTCTACTTTTTGCTTTGGATTGCCTCTGGCTATCATTATCTCTGAACCATCTCCTACCTCAGTCTTAACTGAAGTCTCTTTCCACAGGCTCTGGCTATTTTTCAGTGCTTCCTTAGAAACTTCTGAGAAGCAGGTATCTTTAAGAGTGACCTCAGGGCAGAGGCTCTGCTTTCAGGATCCCTGTATGTTCCCGAATATGAATTCGAAAATATGCTGTTTAGAGCTCTCCAGATCCTGGTGGGGTATGAGTGAGTGTGTGTATTTGAGGAGATGGGGATGGTTGAAAGGAGGAGATGAGTCCATGGTCTGACTGTCAAGGTGACATGGAAAACCACAGTTCTAAAGTGTGTTGTCTTAGCATTCATGTCCAAGGACTCTATTCATTATCTAGGTCCATGACCTGGAGTTCATTTCAGTGAACTTTTTTGTTCTCTATCTATATCTCACTAGTTTCACAATAGTGTATTTACTTATTAAAATATACCATTTGACCCTTGAACAATGTGAGTTTAAACTGCATGGGTCCACCTATAATGCAAATATTTTTCAACTGTAAATTCTACAGTACTGCATGGTCTGTGGTTGACTGAATCAGCAGATATGGAGGAATCAAGGATATGGAGAGGCAACTATAAGTTATAAGCAGATTAACCCCCATGTTGTTCAAAGGTCAACTGTACTTGCTAAGGAAAAACATTCATTGAGAAGGAAGATGGCCTCAGACCATTCCCTTCCTCTCTCTAGGCCTTCCCTTTGTGGGACTGATGGGAGGTGAACTACTGATACTCTGCAACGCCCCTTCCTGCACTGATGTGTCAGGATTCTATGATTGAAGAGGAAGTGGTTCTTAGAAGTTCTATTGCAAGCTGTAGTGGCTCTATGGTGACTCAGTAGGCAGGCTGGTCTTCTGTTGATACAGTGAAGAAAAGAGGATTTTAGAAGGTTTGGGGTGAAGAGGCTGAGGAAGAGTCTACTCCCCTTGCCTGGTAACATGAACACTTTAGCACAAATACTTTAAACTAATGGGAGATATGTGGGGAAATAACTATGTTGGGAACAGTCTATCTCCACTTGAATCAGATGGGCAGATTGTGGAGGAGGGCAGGGAGATTTCATGTTTAAGGTGTATCGTTAATTTTCTTCTCTTACTTCTCCCTGAGTTTTATGACCATTGATGCCTTAAAGAGCAATAAGTGGTGAAAATGAAACAAGTAGGCTGTGTTGTCCAGGACATTAGTCACTTTTTGGAAGTAGGTGGGATCTGAATAACATGTATAATAATAATAAATAGAATGTTATATATTAATATATTATTACATGTACTAACATATATAACAATAAGTGTGTAATAACTGGAGACTGTCTTGAGGCCTGACGCAAGTGTCCTGAGCCACGTCAGCTACCTGTGTTTGTGGCTGGGCTGACTTCTTATACACGTGTATTGAGTAAATATTTAATGAAGAGACGACTTTAGATAATGCCTTTTTTTTGAGCCTTCTTAATCTCACTATAAACAGAGGTAAACAGAATACTTGCTAAAGTTACTTCTGTCACTGATCTTCAGAATTTCTGTCACAAATCCAGGGAACTGCAGTGGCAAGGCAGCAAGGAGGAAAGTTGGGGAAAGGGGAACAACCCAGTACTGGCCTCTTGCCCTTGATGAGAGCTGGTAGTTAGGTAGGGGCACAGGTTCTTGCCTTAGGGCAGCCTCACATTTACAACAGTAAATACAGAAGGCTTAGAGTTGTCTGCCTTTTCCTGGATTTGGTATGAAAGAGTTGGGTCATTGGTAATGATACTTAGTGTTTCATAATAATACTTTGAACCTTTATGAGAATTTGAGACTCCCAGACCTTTGAGGTCCACTTCCTGTACAAAGCAGGAGTTTTGGCCCCTGAATCTTCATTCGCAACAATTCTCATAAGTGATCATTCTGATTCTGGAACACTATCAAAACCACAGAGTTCACACAATACCTATCACCTTGTTAGGCACCTCTGTTGCAAAATTCTTAGATATATTCCCTCCCTATAACTTTATCCCTACTTATGCTCTTCCCATGGTCTTAATTCTATGTTCTGGGGTCACATAATCCTATTCTTTTTTCCATGAGACATCTCTTTAGGTATTTGAAGGCAGTTATTATATCCCTTTGCCAAGCTGAAGGTAGAATCTAAATCTGGAAGATGCCTTGAAGATGCCTTCCATTGTTTCCCCATCTACTTGCCATGAAGTGATGGGAGCAGATGTCATAATCTTAGTTTTTTGAATGTTGAGTTTTAAGCCAGCTTTTTTACTCTCCTCTTTCTCTTTCATCAAGAAGCTCTTTAGTTCCTCTTTGCCTTCTGCCATTAAGGTTGTATCATCTGCATATCTGAGGTTATTGATATTTCTCCTGGCAAATAAAGAACTTAGTGCTTGGCAAACAATATATTAGCTATTTTTATGCTTATGCCAAAGCCTCATTCCTAAAACAAGAAAGAGCAGGCTGATCTGATTGAAACATAGACTGAAGGACAACAGCCACATTCTGTTGGCTTCTTTACCTTGTCATTGTGGTCCCTGTGAGATACGTGGGTGGAACCTCTGGGGATTTGCAAAACTCAGTTTGGAGACCCCTGATCTAGTCAGTGCCCTTGTTTTATGGATGAGGTAATCTTAAAGTTCCTTGTATAGTATAGCTTCTGGAACAACTCTATCATGCATGTTAGTTTCCTGTAGACATTCTCTAGTTGGCCAGTATCACTTATTAAGTACTCTACCTATGCTATGCCTTGGACAGGGAATTACTACCATTCTTTGCTCTGACCTTGCATAGCTAAGATCACATTAGACCCATTGACAGCCATACTCTACCACTCAGTCTCCCATAATGCCTAAGACTTTTTTATTTGTTCTAATAATAAACTGTGTCTCGTCTGCATTGTATGTGTATAATTGTTCCCTTGTTTTTTTGAACCTGGGTATGGTTCACAGCAATACTTGACAGATGAGGAACGTAAGGCTCAGAGTGGAAGTGACTTGGCCAGATCACATAGCAGTTGAACTTGTTCTAGAGAGAACAATTACATTCTTTGTTATAGACACTATGCTTCTCCTTTCACAGACCTAGCTCTTCTGTCTGTCACTTATTTAGCCAATAGTTTATTTAGATGGTTTAGGGTTGGCTTAAGAAATGTTGACCACAATTTATAATGATAATTTATAAAGCTAAACACATTAAAGGGCAAACCTCAAGGAAGTAAAATCTTTTTCTTAGCTGGGATGTGCTCATTCATCCATTCATAAATAACTTTTAAAAACTGAATATCTACTATATATGGTCTGCATGGGGCTTCCCAGGTGGTGCTAGTGGTAAAGAACCCACCTGTCAATGCAGGAGATGTGGGAGATGTAAGAGATATGGGTTCGATTCCTGGATTGGGAAGATCCCTTGGAGGAGGCCATGGCAACCCATTCCAGTATTCTTGGCTGGAGAATCCCACGAACAGAGGAGCCTGGTGGGCTACGTCCAGAGGGTCACAAAGAGTTGGACACAACTGAAGCGACTTAACACAGTATGGCACATAGTCTGCATACTACCTTGAGAATAGTGGGTGGGAGGCACAAGGTAATAGCAGGGGAACCAGTAAGGGGGCATGACAGCAATTGAGGTAAGATATGATAATGGAGATAACAGTAGAAGCTGTGAAAAGTGGTCAGAATTTGAAAGTTTGTTTTGTTTTGTTTTTTTTTGCCGTGCTGTAAGGCTTATGGGATCTTAGTTCCCTGAGATCAGGGATTGAACCCAGGCCCTCAACAGTGAGAGCATCAGGGAATTTCTCAGATTTTGGAATTTGTCAATATTTTGAAGGCAGAGAGAACCAATAGAATTTGCTGATGAAATTGATGTGGGGGTATAAGAGAATGGAGTCAAGAAATAAAGGGTTTTTTTTTGGTCTGAGCACTGGAAAAATATAATTTCCATTAGTTGAGTTGGAGAAGAAACTGGGAGGAAAAGCTTTGAGGAAGGATCAGAAATTTGTGTTCATATACAGCTGTAAAATTGTAGCTGTGACGTGTGTTAGGTAGCCAATAAAGAATTTGAAGTAGAGATATGACATATCAAGAGTTACACTTTGAAAATATCACTCTCTTGATTGTGTGTATATTTAAAAAAAAAATAACACCTCTCCCTCCTGCCAAAGCCTATTCAAGGATCTGCAGGCAGAGGTGCTAACCATTGCTTTATGACCTTTGGCAAGTGATGAAACCCTTCTGAGCCTCAGTTTCCTGACCTTTTCAATGGGAATAGCAAATCTTGTCCTGCCAGATTCAAAAAATGCCTACAAGGATTAGCTGAGATGAAAGACAAGAAAACACACCGAAAAGGTGTGTTATTATGAATTGGTGCTAATACTTACATACTCACACATATTACACACGTCTAAGGGTATTATTAGGCAGAAGGATTCAGGACTGGCAGCTACACATGACTTCTATCCTTTCCAAAACGTCCTTCTTTCCTCTGATGAGCGTAGCCTCTTTTCTCAACTTGGCTCAGAATCCACAGTTTCTAGGAAGGGTTTCATGATTGATTAAGTTATTTCTTTGCATCCTTCTTGTTAATTTCCTACTTCTGTGTTTTCTTGTTCCCCTTGGTCGCTGTTTCCCAATATTGGCCTGATATGGTGGGTGGTTTAGATCTCTCTAATTAGAGATTTTAAGCATCTGAAAGTAAGGAATAATCTCTTACTCCCTTACTCTCGTAATTTGGCAAACAGAAGGCACTGATCGTTGGGTGGCCACTCTGGCGAACATCATCCATTTCCAGTCCTCTGTGGCTTGGGAGTTTAGTAGGTAAAACGTTTTGAAGTAGGGGAAGAACCTTTAGTCTAGGAACCTCTCCGACTCTTCTTTCAGTTCAGTTCAGTTCAGTCGCTCAGTCGTGTCTGACTCTTTGCGACCCCATGAATCGCAGCACGCCAGGCTTCCCTGTCCATCACCAACTCCCGGAGTTCACTCAGACTCACGTCCATTGAGTCCGTGATGCCATTCAGCCGACTCTTCTTTACCTACAGAGTAAAATTTAAACTAAACATTTGCGGCCCTATATATGTATGAGCTGTCTCTAGCCTGTATTATTAATCTTTAAAGTTTTGAAACATTCTTAAACTGATAGAAAAGTTACAAGTAAAGCTCTTTCTCAGTTACTAGTTACTAGTTAAATACTAGTTACTGTATTTAAGCAGAGGCAGGAATATGGAGCTGACAGGCCAGTGGCCTGGTGCTGGGTCTGTAGCAAAATGTGACCTGTTGATAACCCTTTGAATCCCACTTCAACCAAGAGGTGAAGTTAATCAGCGAATCTGGGGCTCTGAACACACATGGAGTCTAGAGGGTCAGCTTTTCTCTGGCCAAGAGCTGCTGCTGCACACCTCTATTTGAAAGCAACACCTTGCTGCAGTGACTCATCTGCATCCAGGGGCTGCACAAGGGCAAGGTAAAGCTGGATTACGTGCCTGACCGTCAAGGGTTTTTTTGGAGATGTCTTCATGCTTGCCTTGGCTGAGTCATCCACCTCGCCTGAGTGCTGATCTGCCAGCCCTGTATCAGAGTCTGTAAGCAGGTAGTGAACACAGAATCCTTCATTGTCTGTGAGGCCTCCCAGGAAGACATTTGTCTTTTTCCCCTTTTATCCTTACCAGGAGGCCTCCGCAAAAGGAAGGAAAAGAAAGGCCAAGCTGGGGCTGGACCTGGCAATAAAGAGCAAGTTTAAGCTCATCCATTACCACCTGGACTGGTGAATTGTCTAATTTTCTAGTCAGATAATAAAACAGTATCAACACTTAAAAGAAAAAAAAAAAGGAAAAAGGAAAATTGCAATACAAATAGCTTTTTTCTTGAACCATTTGAGAGTAAGATGCAGACCTTGAATAGTGTACATTTCCAACAGACTTTCTCCTGTATAACTGTAATACAGCTATCAAAATCAGGAAATCAATACTGATCCACCATTATCATCTAATCTTCAGATTCCATGGAAGTTTTGCCAGTTGTCTTAATAATGTCCTTAATGGCAGAAGGATCTAGTTCAGAATCACACATGACGTGCAGTTGTTGTGTCTTTTTAGTCTCCTTCAATCTAGAATAGTTCCTTAGTCTTTTCTGGATTTTCATGGCCTTGACATTCTATCATTCAATCTTATAGACTACAAAATACAGCTTAAGGGTCTAAATTGAATTGGCTGATCTTTCATTTTATACAAATGATTGAGATTAACAAAAAATTATGAATTTTTCAACAAGGACTTCCAATGAGTTGCCAATTTAAAATTGTATGAAGTAAGTGTTGCTGCTTCTGCTGCTGCTAAGTCACTTCAGTTGTGTCCGACTCTGTGCAGTCCCATAGACGGCAGCCCACCAGGCTCCACCATCCCTGAGATTTTCCAGGCAAGAACACTGGAGTGGGTTGCCATTTCCTTCTCCAAAGCATGAAAGTGAAAAGTGAAAGTGAAGTCTCTCAGTCATGTCCGACTCTTCACGACCCCATGGACTGCAGCCTACCAGGCTCCTCCGTCCATGGGATTTTCCAGCAAGAGTACTGGAGTGGGTTGCCATTGCCTTCTCCGAAGTAAGGGTACTTTTGTGCAAATTCATACATTGAATTAGAGGTAAACAGTAATCTAGGTCTGGTGACCCAAATATTTACCTGAGGATATTGTTAATAATCCAGATTCCTGGATCCCACCCAGCCTATTGAATCAGAATTTTCAGAGGATAAGATTTCTGACTTGTATTTTTTAAACTTCCTCACAAGTTTTTGATATGGTGGGCAGTGGCAGGATCTCTTTGAAAAGTAATTATTTATGTTAGTGATCTAATACCCAGAAGAATTTTGATATGTAATTCTTCATACATTTGAAAATTCAGATTTAAACATTTTATCAAAAGATTAAATAACTGCAAATAATCTAATTTCTAATGTGTTTTTATTGTATATATATATGTTATATATCTTTTTCAAAATCTTGAAGCTCCACATTTAGCTCATATAATTTATAGATAATGTTCATCATATAACCTAATTTGTACAGACAGTTCTGTCAACATGTTACTCCTTTCAATATTAATTTCTTATAGAAGTTCTCTGGTTTGCTTCCTTGGGGGCTCTCCTTCTGAATTTATGTCCCTTTATTTGGCACTCTAGAAGTTTTTTTTTAAACCTCAGCATTGTATAGGCATAATAAAGTTTGGGAAAAAAGAGAGACATGGCATTCTTTTTGGAAAGTGGGAGAAAGAAGTGGGAAAGGAAAACCAACTTAGATCACTGTTAGGAAAGAGTACATATGAAAGTTGAAACTGTAGACATTTACTCTCTTAAAACTTTTCCTGCTCAGGTATCCATAGGAATAGAGTACTATACTTTAAAAATGACTAATTTAAGCTATATCTACCTAAATAGCAAAGAACTATTGACATGAATCTTTTTTCACGTGTCTGTTATACTTGGGAGACTTGTTGTACGTGTAGTGTGTTGTCCCTGGCTGTTCTTCCCACTCGCTTTTTCTAATCTAGGCATATTCTTATCTAAGGCAGCATTCCAAATACAGTGGTATAAAGGAGCTGAGAGGGCTGCCCTCATTCATTTATTTTGGGGGAGACTAGCATGGTAGGAACAACTGGATGATAGGAATGAGTATGATTTTCCTCCTATAAGAAGGCATGTAGGTATTGGGAGAAAGGTTACCTTCTATACTAGCCCAGGCCTGCCTTCTCAACAGAGAAGATGTGTAGAAACCAACTGGCACCAAAGCCACTTTCGCCAAGGGGAACAGGCGCAAGGTCTCTGGCTCAAGGCCTAAAAATAGCTGGCAGGAGAACAGGGTGTATTAATAACTCAGATTGCAAAGCATGTGTCCCATAGCCTGAACCTCATATTCAGGGGCTTCTTCCAGTCTCTTTCATGGCATAGAGTCCAGGATTGAGTCTATTGTAGGGGCTCAAGAAATTTTTCTAGATATGTTTCCAAATCCCATTCCACAAGTTTTAAACTTTTCCCCTCTGTCTACCATTTCCCACTGTCTGTTTAGCATCTGTATTCTTCATTTGTATCCTCTATAATCACCTCTTTCCTTCCATGTTTCCTCACTCTGATCAGCCTAGATCTGGCTGATCATGTAAGCAGAGAAGTTTATTCATTCATTCTTTTATCCACTCATTTCATAGTTATGTATTAAGTGCCTACTATGTGTCAAACTTTATGCTAGGCACTGAGGAGGAAACAGATAAAAAGATATCTTGTCTAACTTTAAGAAACTCACAATCAAGTGAGGGAAACAGGTGTATACTATGACTATAAAGCTAAAAATAAAATAAATGCCAAGTCTTTAGGTAAATAGAGACAGTATGAATGAATGAACAGTATGAATGAATAAATAGTGCTAAGGTACAATCTTTCAGGAAAGAAAGATTTGTAAAAATGTCTATTTTTTCCAAATTATTCTGTGTGCTTATTGCAGTTTGTCAGAATTGGAATAAGTTTTTTAAATTTGAGATTTAATTCATAACATACAATTTGCCCATTTAAAACACACCTCAGTGATTTTTGGCATATTCACAGAGTTGTACAAACATCATACAATCTATTTTAGAACATTTTCACCACCCCAAATAGAAACCTCATACTCATTAGCAATCACTCTTCATTTTCTTCCCACTTTCCTTGCCGTCAGGCCTAGGCAATCACTAATCTATTTTTTGTCTATTCTGGACAGTTCACATGAATGAAATCATACAATATGTGACCTTTTGCGTCTAGCTTCTTAAACTTAGAATAATCTTTTCAAGGTTCATCCATGTTGTAGCATGTGTCAGTACTTTATTCCTTTTTATACAAAATAATACTCCATTGTATGGATATGCCACATTTTATTTATCCATTTTTCAGTTGGTGTATACTTGGATTGTTTTCACTTTTTGACATCATGAATGATGCTGCTGTGAATCTTTGTGTACAAGTTTTTGTATGGATGTATGTTTTCAGTTCTCTTGGGTTATTATAGTTTTACTAAAATCCATGCTTGGTGGACTTTAACCCCACAGTTCTCAGGACTCCTGCACTTTGATTTTCTTCTTTCTGCTAATCCTGGGTTTTGGAAACATCACTCTCCTCATGTAGGCCAGTTCATTTAGCAGGAGAATGCCCTGAGGCATATAGACTCTAGAGTTAGCCGCAGGTGACTGTTAATATTTAAAATAGATTAAATTAAAAATTCAGTTCCCCCAGAACATTGTAAGTGTTCAGTAGCTATATGTGGCTTGTAGCTACCATATTGAATAGCTCTGCTTTACAATAATAGTGCTGCTAAGTGCTAAGTAACCTCCAGGCCATCACTTCCCATCTGTGCATTTGGTTTCATCTGTGAATAAGGGTGGTGAACATCAAAAGCCCTATCTTCCTCTGGCATTCTAAGTGATTTATGATTCAGTCTTTGGTATTTGCCTCCTCCCACCTCCTCCTCCGGCCCTTTTCCTTGTTCAGCCAGGAGTATCCAAAGGGAACATTAAGCTGCTAATGTGTCAAGCTATGTTGCTCCTACACCCCGTTCCCTTGGTGAATGGGAAAGTGACTTGAGGATATACTTATGTCTAAGTGCTTCCATTTGTGCAGTGCTTCATGGATCATAGAATACATTCTTTCTTAATTTTCCCAAATCAAAGAATCTCAAAACTGGAAGGGTCTTAAAGGTCATCTGAAAGTTCACTGAATATGAATCACATGGATTGCTTATAAAATGAAATTCCAAGGACCCCACTCCCTCGAGAATGATCAAGTAGATGACAGGATTTTCCTGTTCCAACCTGCACAATCCTGCACTTCTGGACAACTCTGGCATTTAGAAAGTGTTAATCACTCAATTGTGTCCGACTCTTTGCAACCCCATGGACTATAGGCCACCAGGCAACTCTGTCCATGGAATTCTCCAGGCAAGAATGGAGTGGGTAGCGATTCCCTTCCTCAGGGGATCTTTCTGACTCAGAGATTGAACCTGGGTCTCCCTCATTGCAGACAGATTCTTTGCCATCCGAGCCACCAGGGAGCCTGACATTTGGAAAGGCTTTCTTTATATTGCACTCTCCCAATTGACCTAGCTCTTCCAATTATAGTTACAAAATACTAATTTGTTTCTTTCCCATAATAATCCTTCAGGTTCATTCATTCATTCAGAAAGTATTTATTGAGCACTTATTATATACAAGGTTCTTTGCAAGGTGTTGGGGATTCAGTAGTGAAGAAGACTAACTTGGTCTCTGCCTTCAGGAAGCTTACAGTCTAATAGGTGAGACAGACAATTAGCAGAAAAATCCCAAAAAACAGTAAATAAATAAGACAATTACAACTTGAGAAAAATGCTATAAAAAATAAACAATTTTGTGATGAAGAATGTCAGGAAGGACTGATGCTGGTCATGGAAAGCTTCACTAGGGAAGTGACAGTTAAACCGAGATCTGAAACATGAGGTAGCGCAAACCATTCGAAGAGTTCAGGAAAAACAGTAAAAGACCATGGCATGTTCTCTCAGTCAGAAGGCTAATCTGTTTGGAGTCTGGTAAAGCAGAATGGAACATTCTGAGTTGGAGAAGATACTGTAGCCTGGTTTGGGTTTATAGTAGATCATTTGGTTTATGTATAGATTGGAAGGTGGCAGGAGTGTAGTGGGAGGCCAGCGTGGCGTCACTGTGGTCATCTAGGCAAGACATGAAGGTGGCTCGTACTACAGTGGCGGCAACAGAGATACAGGTGTTTGAGACTTACTATCAGGTTTCTCATTATATTCTCACCTCCAGGCTAAACAGATAAGTCTAGTCTTCCTTTTATAACAGTTTTGACTCCTCTCATCTGGGTACTTCTCCCCTGGAAGACCTAACTCACTAGGTTAGATCCTGCCTTCTGATGCTTCTGTGAGGAACCCAGTTTTCCCCATCTATTTTTTTTTCCTCAGCTCTTTCCTCTTATCTTGTGCTTTACTTTTCTGCTAGTTTAGGAACTAAAATTTCTAATTCAGTAACTATCCTCATACAGAGAAAGAGCTCTCCAGTTTGCCCTTGTCATTAATTAGTTATAAGGTTTTCACTGATTTGACCATGAACCTTAAGTATTTACTGTGCCAACTGTGCTTAGAGAAAACACAAAGGAAGAAGACACAGTTCCTTCCCTTCAAGAGCCCAGGGTATAATGGGAACAGTAAGGCCCCAATAAATGTAATACACGGTAGAACCAATAGATCACAAGGAAAGTGAGGTAAAGGGACTTGGAAGGAAGAAAGAATTTTCCACTTTGAAGTAGGTGAGAAAAAAGAGAAATTAGGGAAGACTTTCTGGAAGATGTTACCTTGGAGTATCTGGGACTGGGGGTGGACAAGTGCTTTTTTATATGGCGTAGTCAAGGCCTCACTGAGAAGCCAACATTTGAGCAATAACTCAAAAGATAGGGAAAAAATCATGTGGCTCTCGGGGGGAAGAATACTCAAGTGGAGGGCAAAAGTTCTGAGGTTGTGTGATTGGTGTTGCCAAACAGTAAGGAGGCTATGTGGCTGGAGCAGAGAAGTGGGGAGAGGAAGAGAGAATGGGAGTATTTGAGGATAGACAGGTAATAAGGAAATCATGTAGTAGGTCAGTGTGAGGACTTTTACTCAAAATGATTGGGACGAGATCTGAATATTTTGATCAGAGGAATGACATGATCTGACATACTTAATGGTGACTTTGGACTGTGATGGTAGTAGATGTGAAGGGAAGTAGTCTAATTCTGAAGATATTTTGCATCAGTAATGGATAACAGTGAATATGGAGAGTGTACTAAGGTCCTTCTAGTCAAGGCTGTGGTTTTTCCAGTAATCATGTATGGATGTGAGAGTTGGACTGTGAAGAAGGTTGAGTGCTGAAGAATTGAAGCTTTTGAACTGTGGTGTTGGAGAAGACTCTTGAGAGTCCCTTGGACTGCAAGAAGATCCAACCAGTCCATTCTGAAGGAGATCAACCCTGAGATTTCTTTGGAAGGAATGATGCTAAAGTTGAAACTCCAGTATTTTGGCCACCTCATGCAAAGAGTTGACTCATTGGAAAAGACTCTGATGCTGGGAGGGATTGAGGGCAGGAGGAGAAGGGGATGACAGAGGATGAGATGGCTGGATGGCATCACGGACTTGATGGACATGAGTCTGAGTGAACTCCGGGAGTTGGTGATGGACAGGGAGGCCTGGCATGCTGCGATTCATGAGGTCGCAAAGAGTCGGACATGACTGAGCGACTGAACTGAACTGAACTGAAGGATAAGCTAGTTGTACAAGTTTTCCTTAAAAAAAAAAAGATTATATACCTTGAGCTGTCCCATACCATATGGCTTCCAGGTAAAAGGGAAGTAGCTGGGTCTGCTGCAGGGTTCCCAATCTGTAGCCCATCAGCCAAATCTTTCATTAATAGTTTTGTTTGACCACAGCATTTAAAGTTAAAGTTAATTGCATCAAACTTAAAAATTCAGAAACAGATTCCAGGTCTCTCTTGAAAACCTGAAAAATTGGGCAGTATTGAGACTTTATTCCCAGAGGGCAAAAGCTAATAGGCACCATGTTCAAGTGTTAGATGCCTCCTCTTTCCAGAGCATGTATTCTCGTTTTCTAGTCCCCACACCTCCCTATTTTTCCCCCTAAAACTAAATGTCATTGGCACATGCTACTGTTTGCTTTTCTCATTTTTTTGATATAGTATAATATTTACTTATTTTTGATATAGTATAATATTTACTTATTTTATTCAAATTTTAAAATTATGAAACATTCCAAATATATAAAATGTAGAGATTTATATTATAGGCACTCACTTGTTCATTTTATATGCTTATTGCATACTGATATTTCACCTAGTCTTATTATTTATTAAAATTTTATTACTTTTCATTTTTAATATAAATTTATTTGTTTTAATTGGAGGCTAATTACTTTACAATATTGTATTGGTTTTGCCATACATTGACATGAATCTTCCACGGGTGTACATGTGTTCACCTGCTGCTGCTGCTGCTGCTAAGTCACTTCAGTTGTCTTTTTAAATTGAAGTATAATTTGCTTACAATATTGGTTTTAAATGTATAACATAGTGATTCAATATTTTTATACATTACAAAAATGATCATCAAAATAAGTCTAGTTACCATCTGTCACCATACAAAGTTGTAGTATTATTACTATATTTTCTATGCTATACATTACATTCACAAGACATTTATTTTATAGCTGGAAGTTTGTACCTCTTAAGCTCCTTCACCTGTTTCACCCATTCCCCACTCTCCTCTGCCCCCAGCAACAACCCCAGATCTATGAATCTGTTTCTGTTTCATTATGTTTGTTTATTTTTAGAGTGAAGTCATAGGGTGTCTGTCTTTCTCTGATTTACTTCATTTAGCATAATATCCTCAAGTCTGTCTATATTATCACACATGGCAACGTTTCACTCTTTTCTTATGGCTGAGTAATATTACATTTTGGGGGGGTGTGAGTGTCCCCATGCACATGTGTATGTGTGGATGCATGCTCCCTCCCCTCTCCCAACCATCCGGGGCCCCAGCCGGGTGTGTATGTCAGAGAAAGAAGACACTGGAAAGAGTAAGGTGCCTATATCAATAATGTATAACTTGAGCACAGAGCCAGGGAAAGAGATGTACACTCTGTATGTGTGTGTAACTGGAAGTGGCTCAAGTAAGCTGTTCTTGTGTTCTTGTATGCTGCTGCTACTGCTGAGTCACTTCAGTCGTGTCCGACTCTGTGCGACCCCATAGACGGCAGCCCACTAGGCTCCTCTGTCCCTGGGATTCTCCAGGCAAGAATACTGGAGTGGGTTGCCATAGGTTTGTTCTTACCTGTGCCTGTGAACCTTCTATGTACTAGTCTCTATTCTAGGTATTGAATCTCATTGCTAGGGATGTAGCAATGAACAAGAGAGACAAGGATGTGTGCAAATGAGCAGTTCCTATGTCTGCAATGTTTTTTATATTAGTATACATGTTTTAATGTATGCAAGGGTACACAGGTCAGCGTACATATGGGGACACGTATGCATGGGTGTGAGTTGTACGTCAGCATTTAGCTGTAACTAGAGACGTTCCTGTGTGCCACTTGTCAGTGAGCCAATTAAGGAAGTGACTTTTTCTGCATCCGGCATTCAGGGCCATTTGCCAGCTTCCTCTCTCCCAGTTCCTTCCCACTTTAAACAGCTTTATGCTTTTCTCCTCTCAGCCCTAGGAAGGTGAAACCAATGAGAGGATAGTAACTAACTCATTGAGCCAGGAGCCGGAAAGAAGCTGATAATCTTCCGTAAAATCGCCAAAGACCTGGCTTCCCTGCTAGTCCCTGTCCTTCACACTGTGAGGACAAACAGCCCTGACTTGAAGTCAGAAGACCTGAGGATCTATTCTTGGCTCTGCCACTTATTACTGTGACCTTGACAAGCTCCTACCTCTCTCTGGGTTTTAGTTACCTCCTTCGTAAGTTCTCTGGGTGGTAAGGAAGGAGAGGAAGCACAGTGACCTTTATGGAGGGCTATGTGGTGCTGCCCAAAGGAGGTGGGAAGGCATTCTGAGCTGGGGCATTGGTGTGATTAAGACTGTGGAAGTGGCACTTTGTGTATAAGGGAAGCCAGGAAGAATCTCCTTAGAATAAAATTCAAATTTCTTACTGTGCCTACAAAGCCCTATGTGATCTGGCTGCTGCCTACTCTGATTCTTACTCTCCTTCTTGTTCACGACGCTCCAGCCATATTAGCTTCCTTTCTGTTCTTTGAATAGGCCAAGCTCTTTACTACCTGCCCAGGATACTCTTCTCAAGAACTCATACATTTGCCTGCTCTCATTGCTCAGGTCTTAGCTCAAATGTCACCTCTCCAGAGAGAGGCCTTCCCTGACCATCCTACTTAAAGAACTTATCCTCTAGTATTTATCAGTATTTAAAATGTCCATATCTTTGACCCAACAATTTCACTTCTAGTAATTCATCCTGCAGATATATTTTCAAGTGAGTAAATGACATATTAATAAAGATACTCATTGAAATATTTATTTGTTAAATAAATTATGGCACACACAAATAGAACATTATGCATATGACAAAGAAAATGAAATAGCACTGAAAGTCTTGATGGAAAATGATATCCAGATATGTTGTTAAATTTAAAAATTAGGCAAGATGATCAAGCTCTATATTTAAGATTTGTGCAGTTTATTGAATGCATGTTATGTTCAATAAAAAACAAGGTACAGAAAAATGCATATTGTATGCCACCATTTGTATAGAAAAGAAAGAGAGTATATAAACATAGAAGCATGTTTATATGCTTGTCTAATAGGCCTTCCTGTGCTTAAAGCTGTTCTTTCCCACCTCCCCATTTTATGTTTGTTTGGGGACTGTGAAATATTTATTCTTCTGAACAGCATTAAAATTCAATTTTCAAATTTATTTTAAAATTTTACATATCTTTTTATGTTCAGTTCAGTTCCTCAGTTGTGTCCAACTCTTTGCAACCCCATGGACTGCAGCACACCAGGCTTCCCTGTCCATCACCAACTCCCACAGTATGCTCAAATTCATGTCCATTCAGTTGGTGATGCCATCCAACCATCTCATTCTCTGTTGTCGCCTTCTCCTCCTGCCTTCAATCTTACCTAGCATCAGGGTCTTTTCTAATAAGTCAGTTTTTCGCATCAGGTGGCCAAAGTATTGGAGTTTCAGCTTCAGCTTCAGCCTTCCAGTGAACATTCAGGACTGATTTCCTTCAGGATTGACTGGTTGGATCTCCTTGCAGTCCAAGGGACTCTCAGGAGTCTTCTCCAACACCACAGTTCAAAAGCATCAATTCTTTGGCGCTCAGCTTTCTTTATGGTCCAACTCTCACATCCATACATGACTACTAGAAAAACAATAGCTTCGACTAGACAGACATTTATCGGCAAAGTAATGTCTCTGCTTTTTAATATGCTGTCTAGATTAGTCATAGCTTCTGTTCCAAGGAGCAAGTGTCTTTTAATTTCATGGCTGCAGTCACCATCTGCAGTGATTTTGGAGCCCCAAAAGATAAAGTCTGTCACTGTTTCATTTCCCCATCAATTTCCATGAAGTGATGGGACTGGATGCCATGATCTTTGTTTTCTGAATGTTGAGTTTTAAGCCAACGTTTTCACTCTCCTCTTTCACTTTCATCAAGAGGCTCTTTAGTTCTTCTTTGCTTTCTGCCGTTAAGTGTGGTGTCATCTTTGTATCTGAGGTTATTGATATTTCTCCTGGCAGTATTGATTCTAGCTTGTGTTTCATCCAGTCCGGCATTTCACATGATGTACTCTGCAAGTTAAATAAGCAGGGTGACAATATACAGCCTTCACGTACTCCTTTCCCAATTTGGAACCAGTCCATTGTTCCACATCCAGTTCTAACTGTTCCTTCTTGACCTGTATACAGATTTCTCAAGAGGCAGGTAAGTTGGTCTGGTATTCCCATCTGTTTAAGAATTTTCTGCAGTTTGTTGTGATCTACACAGTCAAAGGCCTTGGCATAGTCAATAAAGCAGAAGTAGATGTTTTTCTGGAATTCTCTTGCTTTTTCTATGATCCAACAGATGTTCCAATTTGATCTTTGGTTCCTTTGCCTTTTGTAAATCCAGCTTGAACATCTGGAAGTTCTTGGTTCATGTTCTGTTGAAGACTAGCTTGGAGAATTTTGAGCATTACTTTGCTAGCGTGTGAGACGAGTGCAATTATGCAGTAGAATTATTATTTAAGAAAGCTATGGTACATATACACAATGGAGTATTACTCAGCCATCAAAAAGAATACATTTGAATGAGTTCTAGTGAGGTGGATGAAACTGGAGCCAATTATACAGAGTGAAGCAAGCCAGAAAGAAAAACACCAATACAGTATACTAACACATATATATGAAATTTAGAAAGATGGTAACGATAACCCTGAATGCGAGACAGCAAAAGAGATGCAGATATACAGAACAGACTTTTTAACTCTGTGGGAGAGGGAGAGGGTGGGATAATTTGGGAGAATAGCATTAAAACATGTATAATATCATATAAGAAACGAATCACCAGTCTAGGTTTGATGCAGGACACAGGATGCTTGTGGCTGGTGCACTGGGATAACCCAGAGGGATGGTATGAGGAGGGAGGTGGGAGGGGGGTTCAGGAGTGGGAACTTATGTACACCCGTGGCGGATTCATGTTGATGTATGGCAAAACCAATACAGTATTGTAAAGTAAAAAAATAAATAAATAAATGAAAAAATAATAAAAAAATAAAAATCATAAAATTGAAAAATAATACCGAAGGGGATATTCTTACAGTTAAATCTTTGTATACAGTCTAAATCCTTAAGATGTCTTTTTAAAAATTTCTCAGTCATTATTATGTAATTCTTTATATCTTTCATAATGCTTATCATAATTGGAAATTAAATTATCTGTTATATTTTTACTTGTATATTTCCTGTACTATCATTGGAATATAGGCTTCATGTTGGGAGGGATTTTGCTTATCTTATTCTCAGTGCCTTTTTTCTATTCATATATATAGCACATAGTAGTTGAATAAGCAAATGAATCGAAGAAATGACTGAAGGAAACCAGGCTGAAGCCTAGAAAGGAGTAGGAGGCAAGGCTGAGGAGGTAGACAGCAAGAAGTTGATAGAGGGTGGTGATTCTCAACTTTAAAGGTGCATCTGATTTACCTATTGATTCTGTATACCAACTTGTAATAAAGAAGCAGATTCTTGGATCTTGTGATTGGGTTCTGAGTTTGGGCTCAGGAATCTACATATTGACAAGTTCCCTAGGTGACTTGGGTATAAGTAATCTAGAGACTCCACTTTGAATAACACCAATGCAATGCTGACATCACTTTCAAGAAGAATCACATTCGTGATACCATTTCTCCTTAATACATGCCTCGAATGGAAGAGAGAAGACCATGATCCCATTTTATCAAATGAGGTTCAGAGATGGCAGTCCATTTTCCAGTGACACACAGCTTGTGTATAAAGTATATCTTGTAAGGCCAGTGTATCTGATCGGTCAGCTCAAGCTGTGGTGGCAGATGGCTCACCCTCACAGAATATTCCCAGGCCTTGGTGTTAATGAATGGATTTTATGACTGTTCCTATTTTTGTTTGTTTTGGGAAGAAGTCATACTCCCTAATGACTGGCTCTTTCTGATACATCTCAGGGAGGGCAATGAGCCAGAGGAAACCACCCAGATCACATACCAAGAGCTTCTGGTCCAAGTGTGTCGGTTCAGCAATGTTCTCCGAAAACAAGGTGAGTGTGGGGATATAGGGAGAAGGACAGGAGAGCCCAGCCTGGGGGTATCTGAGGACTTGGGGGAAGTTGACAAGGAAAAGAAGGAATCTGCTAACAGAGGAACAGAAAAGGTCACCTGGGAGGGGAGGTAGGTGGGTGGCAGATAATTGGATGAGAAGGAACACGTAGCAGCAGGTGGGATCCACCATGGCCCACGATCTGTGTCCTTTACCTGCAGGCATTTGCAAGGGTGACCGAGTGGCAATCTACATGCCCATGATCCTGGAGCTCGTGGTGGCTATGCTGGCGTGTGCCCGCCTTGGGGCTCTGCACTCCATTGTGGTAGGAATTGGGGCTGGAGAAAGGGGCCTGGTTGGCGGTAGGGCTCAGGAAAAGTACGTTGAGCCTGGATGATGGAGGATCTGAAAAACCAGACTAAGGCATTTAGAATGTTTGTGTCATAGGTTCCTTATTCCTTTTCTTGTTCACTCGATCCTTGGGTTGCCCTCTTTTCAGTCTTTCTTCCCTTTTCTAGTTTGCAGGGTTCTCTTCAGAGTCTCTTTGTGAACGGATTCTGGATTCCAATTGTAGCCTTCTCATCACTACAGGTGACTAAGTCTCTCACCCCTCCCCCAAAACCCCCACACTCAAAGTCTTGGTCTTCAACCAGCTAGCTGGTATTTGGGACTGCTTAATGTAAAGGGTAGGGGCAGCCTACCCTTTATCTCCTGCTTCCACCTCAGCCTACCCTCTGTTAGCTCAAATTAGCTGAAAGATCCAGAGACAAGAGGCCTACCCAGGAAGGACTGAACATTGTACCCACTAGGGATAAAGGGGTAGAAGTGTGGTGCCTTCCTAAGGCTTGGAATATCTGTTGCTCCCCAAAGATGCCTTCTACAGGGGGGAAAAGCTTGTCAACCTGAAGGAGCTGGCTGACGAGGCCCTGGAGAAGTGTCAGGAGAAGTAAGTGTGTTTGGTCTGCTGGCTACTGCCCTGAGTTGACTGGGCATTTCCCCAGTGCCAGGTCTCCTTTGTCCCTCCTACCCTAGATAGGCATGGGTGGGTCTTGCCAAATTCTCCTTTGAGCCAACTAGCCCACCACTTCAGGCTTTTCTTTCCTCCAGGGGTTTCCCAGTGAAATGCTGCATTGTGGTCAAGCACCTGGGGCGGGCAGAGCTGGGCACAGGTGACTCTCCCAGCCAGTCTCCTCCGATTAAGAGGCCATGCCCAGATGTGCAGGTGAGTCTGGTACCATTATGCCCTCCTCTGGGCTCCAACTGGCTCCGTCTTCCTCCTCAGGAAGTTCCTGATGTCTGTCTTTGTTTCCTTATCATAATGCTGAGGATCTAGGAGCAGTCCTCAGAATGGCCTCCCTGGCAGGGCTGACTGGAGATAGGGGACTTTGACCTTGGATGTAGGTAGGGAGCTTTGGGAACTTAGCACAAGAGATTGTGAGGAACACTCCTGTGCTGGTTGGAGTATTCTGATGGGCATCAGGGATCTTTTGGGATTGGGCTTGGGTTAGAAATGGGCTACCTGGCTATATGTAGTCATCTTAAATACTGGGCTTTGGTTTGGGGTGGGCCCACCCACCCCACAGTGGTCCCATCATGGAAAGACCAGGATCTGCTTCTCAACAGATGGCCCTTGATAGCTTTGGATACATGCTTCTGATGAAAAAGCCCAGTCGTGGCCTCCAGGTCTAAGGAGCATGAAGGATAAAAGCTCCAGGGTCCAGAAGGACAGAGGGTTTCTGAAATTCTGTGACTTGAGAAGCTTTGAGTAGTCTTAGAGCTAGACAGACTTCAGTCTGGTCTAGGAACATTGGAGACCCTGTCAGCATTCGGGGTTCTGAGCGTATAGAGGCTGTGAACAGAATCAGGAAAATGGAGGCTGGGAGGACCCGTGAGAGAGGAACCAGAGGGAAGGAAGCAGCCAGAGGTTTGGGGCACACTGACCCTTCCCTCTCTCTCCCCTGTCCTTGGACCCTGCTCACCACCCTTTCCGTGGGCTCTTAACAGGGTAAGCCGAAAGAGAAACCCAAGCACATCCGGCCCCAGGTATCCACCTCTGCATTGCCTTGGGCACTGCTTTCCTGCATGCTTGTTTGCTTGTCCAACTGCTCTTTGCCTGCTTGCCCTATTGAGGTGACTGCCAGACCTAACCCCCTTCTCTCTACCCTTAGTTAGTCTGAGTCACTCTGAAGGGTCATGAGACCAAATGCTTATTGTTCTGAATTGGCATAAAGCATGGATCTCAGAGAGGTAGCAACAGACAACCCATTTCACTCCTGCTTCTCAGGACCATTGTGGGAGAGAGGACCAAGCAATCTGTCAGAAAGTTTTTACTGTGCACTTAGCTGAGGCAAAACCAGGAAAGGAACAGGAGGAGGAACAGGTAGAGGAGATGCAGACCTTGACCTTGGGAATCACTGTCAAGCTGGCAGCTGAGAAGAAGGCTCCTAAATATATTTATAAACTACTTTGGGATTTACAAACTACACATAAACTCTGATATAATTAAATGCTGAATTGAACAAAAGTTATATTGTAGGTGTTCTAAGAGAGATTCTTAAGTGGGGACTCAAAGCTGATTAGTATAGGGAACTCAAAGCTGATTAGTATAGAGGAGAGACTGGGTTTGGAGTCCAGAGACCAATTTTTAGCTGCTGCTGCTGCTGCTGCTAAGTCACTTCAGTCGTGTCCGACTCTATGCGACCCCATAGCCGGCAGCCCACCAGGCTCCCCCATCCCTGGGATTCTCCAGGCAGGAACACCCTAATGGGTTGCCATTTCCTTTTCCAATGCATGAAAGTGAAAAGTAAAAGTGAAGTCGCTCAGTCATGTCCGACTCCTAGCGACCCCGTGGACTACAGCCCACCAGGCTCCTCCGTCCATGGGATTCTCCAGGCAAGAGTACTGGAGTGGGGTGCCATTGCCTTCTCTGAATTTTTAGCTATATGATCTTAAATGAGTCACCCCTTCTCTTTGGACTTCAGTTCCCTTATCAGTAATGGAGACATGATAGTAAATGCTTTAAAGGAACATCTTTCCTTACTAAAACAAAACATAAAAGCCACTATTCCTCTGAGTTTTACCATCCTCATAGGATGTCTTACTCTAAATCTGCTATGATCAACCTCTAAATGGTAAATATAATACACCTTTTCTCTATTTTCATTAGCATGGTGGAGACAGATCTGAGTCCTAGGGGAAAATGTTTTCATTTGAAAACTTAGGCAGGGACCTAAGACTTTTCTCTTGAAAGAAGGAACAAACTTAGTGGTTAGAATATAGGCTCTGGAGTCAGACCACTTGGCTTCACATCTTGGCTCTGTTACCTGCTATATGGGAACTTGGGCAAGTTTCTTAAGCTCCTTTACTTCAGTTTCCCCATCTCTAAAATAAGGATAAAATTGTACCTACCTGACAGGGTTTTGTCAGTATAGGTAAGGTGTTCGACACATAGTAACTGCTCCATGAATGTTAGCTTTTATATTTCTAATATAGCAGACAGGCTGGCATTTCTAAAAGGGAGTTTAGAAAAGAAATAAACTCTTATAATTCTTAATACCAGAGTTGTCAGGCCACAGGCTCCTGGAATTTTATTCCTTGGAGGTAAAAAGACTCAGTTACCAAAAACCCAAAGACCTTAAAAATCGGCTTGCAAAACCCAGGTTGGTTGGCCTGAGAACTGTAGTCAAAACTGTGGAAATCTTGGCAAAGCTCCAAACCCCTCATTCTTAAGCAGTCTTCAAGGGAGGGCCTGTTACAGTTGGCAGGGACCTTCCTCAACCATATTACCTGTGAGCTTCCTCATATTCCTCTCTCACACCTGGCAGCTGCCCTCTCTAAGGCTTTCCTGGTCCAATAACAGGCCAGCTCCTTGATTCTTATTTCAGAAAATGCAAACCTTTTCCTGGTTCCAAGCCCTGGGCCCTCATAAATATACATCTAATTCACAACCAACATGTGTGCCACTGATTACTCTCAGCCTACTTCCTGGTGCTGATTATCAGCTCCACACCTGGAGTACCCACCCCACTGTCCTTACCCACACCCACAAAGGAAGCAGTTTTACAAGATTACAAGAGTCCCCTCATTGCCACAGTGTTACTGTGCTTTACCCTTACATGTACCTAGTGCCCTTTCTGTGACAGTCCACACCAGCACCATAGACTAGCTCCATTTGCTCAAAGCACTATTGACACACTTCTTAAACACATTAATGCCCTCATCTCAATTGGATCATCTGGTGGGCAAAAAATTATTCATGTGACAATTTATGTGTAAACCCGTATGGCTATTCCAATTTTTAAAAAAAAGGAGGGTGTATTTTTGTATTTTCTAGCTTGTGGGGACCTTCCCTCTGTTCTTTTTCTTCTTAGTGATGTCTCTCTTAACCTGGACTTGTCATGCTTATGTGCCAGAAACGTCAAATTCTCCAGAGTAAGAGACAGATAGTTCAGAAAAAGGAGAATGGTAATTTTATAATTTATCAAGGTATATGTCTAACATTGTGGGGCTTTTAAACCAAATATGCACACAATAAATTGCTATATAACCATATAATGAGAGGAATAGGATGTTTCCTCTTATACATCATGTCTACCTGCCAGTTGGGACTATAGAACAAGGAAGTAATGAATATGAAACAGTTTTGTGACAGTTAAACCAAACCCACAATAGTTTCCATCATCACAATCTTTATTTCACCTCCCAGAGGAGTTCAGTGGAATTGAACTAACTTTTCACCTTCCTGACATTCATCAGTCTCCTCTACCCACCCAGACAATCCAAGGCTTGATGTTTACTAGGTAATAACAGATTTCCTTTGATGTTTCCAAAATTCTGTGAGACTATCAGGGCCAGAATGACTATCTTCATTTTAAAAATGAGTAACTTGAGGTAGAGTGGCTTGCCCATGGTCATATATATCTAGGAAGTGGCAGAACTGGGAATCGAAATCCAGTGCAACTTTGGGTGAATTCAGGAAATACAACTTCACTCAGCAAAGAGTAGACTTAAAACCAGTTTTTCAAACAGGTGATATAATTCAGAAAGTAAAACAGTTTCAAGGAGAGTTTAGAAAAATTTCAGGATGACAGATCTGAAAAGCACTTCAGTATTAGAGGGACATCCTTCTACTGGGAGAAATCCACCTTGATTCTTTTCCACCAACTTAAAGCAAAGTTTCCTGCTGAATGGAACCTCAAGAAAGTGTCTTTATGAGAAACCCATTGGTACCACGGTTTAGGGGCAGGGGCAGAGCTGGAGTAGGAACCTCCAGATGTGGATGATGACCGGACATGCGAAAAAAGATGCTTGGATCAACATCTGTTGACTCTTTTGCTACTAACTACTGGGGTCAGGTACCCACCTCACCTGCAGGCTCTGACTAATTCTGCATTTCTGAATTGTGTGGTATCTGTATCCCTGCTGATGAGCCACTAGTCCCATAAATACATATGTGTGTATACAGGCCTGTGTATGCATATTCACTCATCCAACAAAATTTTATGAGTGCCTGTTGAGTGCTAGGCATTTTACTAGGTGTTGGAGATTTAGGGGGGTGGGCAAGAAAGATAGACATGCCACTGTACTCATAGAGGTCACTATCTGGGAGACAGTAGTCAAGTAAACAGCTAGATAAAATAACTGGAAATATGTGCTATGTGGTTAAGAAATAAGGTGCTGTGATCAAGAATTAAAGCAGGGGTGGGAATTCCTTGGCCATCCAGAGTTAAGACTCTGTGCTTTCACTGCTAAGGGCCCACGTTCAATTCCTGGTTGGGAAACTAATCTCACAAGCTGGTTTAAAAAAAAAAAAGAATAATAGTAGGGATTAGGGTGGGTCTGGGAGCCTATCAGATGCCATTTAGGTTAAACCTTTCTAAGAAGGTGACATTTAAGCTAGGAATTGAAGAGCGAGAAGGGACCAACCAAGGGGGCCCACCTCAGCCTGAGGCCAGGTGAGAGAAGTTCTGAAGCAGGGTGCTGGGAGTACCCAAGAAGCCTCCTGTTCTGTTTCTGTTCTCCCTGCCCCATTTCACCCTCACTGGGCCCTTCCTCCCTCTCAGGACCTCCATCTGCCACTCCTACCCTGGCCTTTCCAGGTGCTAGGTAGGGGTGAATTTTGCCCCCAGCCTGACCTGTTCACAATTCCTCCTTGCCCATTCCTATTTTATTCCCCCTGCAGATCTCCTGGAATGAGGGGGTTGACTTGTGGTGGCATGAACTCATGCAGAAGGCAGGGGATGAGTGTGAGCCTGAATGGTGTGATGCTGAAGACCCACTCTTCATCCTGTACACCAGTGGCTCCACAGGCAAACCCAAGGCAAGTGTGTGTGTGTGTGTGTGTGTGTGTGTGTGTGTGTGTACGTGTGTGTGTGTGTGTGTGTGTGTGTGTGTGTGTACGTGTGTGTGTGTGTGTACGTGTGTGTGTGTGTGTACGTGTGTGTGTGTGTGTACGTGTGTGTGTGTGTGTACGTGTGTGTGTGTGTGTACGTGTGTGTGTGTGTGTACGTGTGTGTGTGTGTGTACGTGTGTGTGTGTGTGTACGTGTGTGTGTGTGTGTACGTGTGTGTGTGTGTGTACGTGTGTGTGTGTGTGTACGTGTGTGTGTGTGTGTACGTGTGTGTGTGTTGTACGTGTGTGTGTGTGTGTACGTGTGTGTGTGTGTGTACGTGTGTGTGTGTGTGTACGTGTGTGTGTGTGTGTACGTGTGTGTGTGTGTGTACGTGTGTGTGTGTGTGTACGTGTGTGTGTGTGTGTACGTGTGTGTGTGTGTGTACGTGTGTGTGTGTGTGTACGTGTGTGTGTGTGTGTACGTGTGTGTGTGTGTGTACGTGTGTGTGTGTGTGTACGTGTGTGTGTGTGTGTACGTGTGTGTGTGTGTGTACGTGTGTGTGTGTGTGTACGTGTGTGTGTGTGTGTACGTGTGTGTGTGTGTGTACGTGTGTGTGTGTGTGTACGTGTGTGTGTGTGTGTACGTGTGTGTGTGTGTGTACGTGTGTGTGTGTGTGTACGTGTGTGTGTGTGTGTACGTGTGTGTGTGTGTGTACGTGTGTGTGTGTGTGTATACATACACTGTGTAAGGGTGAGAAGTGAGTTTCTGAGGAAGCATGTAATGACATGAAATTTACAACTCTTGAGTTTCAGAAATATCACATTACCTTTTTAAATCAAATTGACATAAATCCTCAGTCACTGATGGTGAAGCCCAGGGTGAGACAATTCAAGTGGGGAGCCTCAGGGTGCCCAGAAAAGGAGGAAAGGATAAATCCAAGGGGCTGACAATCTGTTTCCTGCCCATACCCACGTGTTTTGGTTGAAGAAGAGCTGTCTGTAAAGGCCAAGAGTGGGCACAGGGATCCTTCTTGACTACAGCTCTTAGAGTTCAATCTCTTCCACATGCCACACTGGTAACATCTAGTCCCTCCCAGAGCAGTGTGGGAACTGGAAACACTTAGAACTCTGACTTAAAAGATATATCACTCTACCTTCCACTTGCCGCATCCATAAATTATTCTCTCCACATGCTTTGGAATATTCCTCAATGAACCTTTAGAGACACAATTTGGGCCTCTCTTTCCTTGGAGAAGGAAATGGCAACCCACTCCAGTATTATTGCCTGGAAAATCCCATGGATGGAGGAGCCTGGTAGGATAGGGTATTAATGGAGCAAGCAAAGATGATTATCTTTTTTCCCTACTCTCATTCTGTCAACGTATAATTGTGTGTGTGCGCACAAACACACAACAGAGACACTATTAGATGTGAGTGTACCGAAAGGGTCCATGTGTGTGAAAGTAATGTAGGTGGTTCAGAAATACCATCTTAGGGTGTGGGTGTGGATGATGGACTGACTATATAAATATATGTGGTGTGTGAGATGGTAACGTGAAGGAAGGAGGATGGAAGAGAGATGGATGCTGTGAAAGCAGTGCTGGCAGGGCCAGAATCCCTGGGGAGGCTTTTCCTCTACATTTGGTAGTCAGTGAGGGTGAGCCCAACGTGAGGCCCTATTCTCTCCACAGGGCGTGGTACACACAGTTGGGGGCTACATGCTCTATGTGGCCACAAGCTTCAAGTATGTGTTTGACTTTCATGCGGAGGATGTGTTCTGGTGCACCGCAGACATTGGCTGGATCACTGGCCATTCCTATGTCACCTATGGGCCACTGGCCAATGGTGCCACCAGTGTTTTGGTAAGAAAGGTGCTGGGACCCATGGCTACCTGGTTTATTTAGGGGATGGATAAGATGATCCTGGGTGATGACCTCCCAAAGCCACCTTGTCTAGAGGCAGAAGGACTTATACAATGACCTGTTTCCTTGAGAAAGAGGAGTTCTCAGAGGGTTGTATATGCTGAGTGGGAAAATCTCTTGGCTTGTCTGGTAAGGGTGTGAAGACAGGGATTTGTTAGAAAAGGCAAAATACTGAGCCTGAGGGTATGGTAGGGGAATGGAGGAGCTACTGAGAAGGACTGAAAATGACCAGCCATTACTGGGGTCAGTTTGAGGGGATTCCCACATATCCGGATGTGAGCCGCATATGGAATATCGTGGAGAAGTACAAGGTGACCAAGTTCTACACAGCACCTACAGCCATCCGTCTGCTCATGAAGTTTGGAGATGAGCCTGTTACCAAGTGAGACCCCTCTCTGGCTGCTGCTCCTGGAGTGTCCTCAGAGCTAGTGCTGGCCTTTGCACGGTCCTTTCCATCCCATTGGTCTAACACCCTGGCTTGGAATAGGGGAGGGGGCAGAAGAGCCCGTGCACATCTTCCTGGTTCCTAGGTGCTCAGAGCCTCCCTTTCTCCCCACTCTCCTGCCCAAGGCACAGCCGGGCGTCCTTACAGGTGCTAGGAACTGTGGGTGAACCTATCAACCCTGAGGCCTGGCTCTGGTACCACCGGGTGGTAGGTGCACAGCGCTGCCCCATTGTGGACACCTTCTGGCAGACAGAGACAGTAAGTAACAGGTTCAGAAGGCTGGGGCTCAGGCAGTGTGTGCGAAGAGTGACTCAAACCCCTGATCTCTGACTTTCACAGGGTGGCCATATGCTGACCCCCCTCCCTGGGGCCATACCCTTGAAGCCTGGTTCTGCTGTGAGTGAGGCTCCCCTGGCTGGTCCTGGGCTAGGCCAGGGAGAGTCTTGGGGCATTCAGCCTAGGTAGAGGGTGGGGGGCTGGACTGATAGGTGTGGGGAAGTGGGGGCTCTGGGACTCCCTAGAGGTAGAGAGTTGAGTCAGAGTTGTCTCATTCCTCCTTGTGAGTCCTGTCTCCTGTTTGCTTCTAGACCTTCCCATTCTTTGGGGTAGCTCCTGCGATCCTGAATGAGTCTGGGGAAGAGTTGGAAGGTGAAGCTGAAGGCTATCTGGTGAGATCCTGGCCCTTGTGGGTCTTTGATGAGGGAGAGGGAAGGATGGTCCACAAAAGGGCACAGTGTGCTTTCCTTTAGAGTTTAGAACCTAATCTTTCCTGGTAGCTGCTTTTGGCTAAAGCTCCCTGGTTGAGGGTTTATCCTCTGCAGAGAGACCCTAGTGGGGCAATCCTTCTGGATATTTTGCCTGCCTCTAGGCCTTTTGGCCCACAAGGCTCTTAAGAGCTCTACTCAAAGATACTTGATGGTGCCTTTTTGGGTCTGAAAGACATAGTGGAAAATCATATAGGCTCCAGAGTCAACCTGCCTGGATTCAAACCTGGCTTGCCTCTTCTGTGACTTTAGATAAGTTACCTAACCCCTCTGAACATAAATATTCTCATTTGTAAAAGAGTTACAATAGTACCTTTGTCTGGAGAAGGAAATGACAACTCACTGCAGTACTCTTGCCTGGGAAATCCCATAGACAGAGAAGCCTGGAGGGCTGTAGTACCTGGGATCGCAAAAAAGAGTCAGACACGACTTAGCAACTAAACAGCAATAGCAGCAGTATCTTTATCTCCTGTGGTTGCTGGATTGATTAGATGATTCATGTGAAGGGTTTATTTAGCACTGAACCTAAGAGTTGGTGCTTGATAAATATAAGCTGTTGTGATCATTTAGTAGTTGTAGGGAGATCATTAGCGCCCTCACCCTCCAACCCACTTTGTTTTTACTAAGAGCAAGCTTCCCTGGTGGCTCAGACAGTGAAGAATCTGCCTGCAATGCAGGAGACCTGGGTTCGATCTCTGGGTAGGGAAGATCCTCTGGAGAAAGGAATGACTACCCAATCCAGTATTCTTGCCTGGAGAATCCGATGGACAGAGGAGTCTGTCAGACTACAGTTCTTGGGGTCCCAAAGAGTCGGACACGACGGAATGACTAACACACTTTTAAAAGAGCAAGTTAGTAACATGGGCAAGACTTGAATCCAGGTCCTCTGAATCTTAGAATAGAGTTCTGTCCATCTCACCAATCTGCTGCCACAGGACATTACTGATTGGGACAATACTTATTTACTTATGTGTGGGTCCCACATTTTTATGTAACTGCTTTCATTTGCAACAAATTGTACCTGCATTCCTGAGGGATTACCTAAAAGGAGACTCAAGGTACTTCCTCTGTCCAGTAGCTAAGACTCCACATTCCCAATGCAGGGGGCTGGGTTCCATCCCTGGTTGGGGAGCTACATCCTGCATGCCACAACTAAGACCCAGCAGAGCCAAATAAATAAAAATAATTTTTTTAAAAAAAGGAGACTCAAATTTACTAAATGCTTATTACTAAGAGAGCATGTGCTAGGCAGCTCCACATACTATTAATTTAATCCTCAAAATAACTTTGAGAGGTAAAAATTATTTTCTCTGATTTACAGATAAGGATCCTGAAACTCAGAGACGTAAAGTAACTTACCTGAGGCCACACAGTTAACAAGTGGCAGAGTTAGGATTCCAAGCCCAGACTGTCTGTCTCCAAAGCATATACTTTGTTCTACTTCTTGGGAATGGCATTCAGGCTATTTCTCCTAAGGTTCGGCAAAGACATAACTGTCTTCCTGTGAGACAGTGTAGCAGATGGTTACCACTTCCTCATCCTCCAGGTGTTCAAGCAGCCCTGGCCAGGGATCATGCGCACGGTCTATGGGAACCACGAACGCTTTGAAACCACCTACTTTAAGAAGTTCCCTGGGTACTATGTGACAGGAGATGGTGAGCCTTGCCTATCCCTTTCCCACACCTCTCACTAAGACATGTACCATCCCCTTCCATTTTCAAGAAGAGTTGGTTAGGGATGTATCAATGTGTAATATGCAGTCAGAGATACAGAGAAGACCATAAGAATAGGAATGAGTGTTGCAGGAAGGCTCTCAGCATGGTGCTGAGATTTGATGAATGAGGGAAAATGTTCTTGTTTCCATCACTGCTGGGCTGAAAGAGAGGCAGCACATGGCAGTACGTATTACCATATCATGTGCGTCCCCGTGTCTGGAGCCTGTGTTTGCCCATGTGTCTATCCACCAATCCATTCTTCCATAAATATTTATTGAGCACGTACTACTTATCTAATAAGCACAGGAGATGTTACCATGAATAAGGTGGGCAAGGTCTCTGCTCTCATGGGGTTTACATTCTAGTGAGGAGAGACAGGCAATAAATTTAGCAAATAAATACTGCAGGGACAGCCACCATACATGGGGTGGTGAGAAGTTTCTTTGAAGTGATATTTGACCAGAGAACTAAAGAAGCAGCCAGGTATGGGAATATCTGGAGTAAAAATGAATGTTCTGTACCAGAGAGACATAAGCATGGAATGTCTGAGGAACAGACTGAGCTTGTGTAGCTGGAATGTAGTGAGCAACAGCAAGAATGTTGTATCAAGTTGGAGAGGGAGATAATACAGGGCCTTGTGAGCCATGGTGAGGAATTTGGATTTTATCCAGTGTATGGTGGGAGACCATCAGGCTTTTTAAGCAGAGAAGTGATTATAATTTATATATTATTTAGAAAATAACTTTGCTTATTTTATGGAGAATAGACTTTAAGTCAGTATATTAGTTATCTATTGCCATGGAACAAATTAACTCCAAACCTGGGAGCTAAAAACAACAATAATTATAGTTTCTGAGGATCAGGATTCTGTGAGTGACTTCACTGGTGGTTCTCATTCAGAGTTTCTTGTGGGCTGCAGTCGTCTAAAGGTCTGACTTCTAAGCTCACTTATGTGGCTGCTGGCAGGAACCTTCAGTTCCTTGCCACATGGACCTCTCCATAGGGCTACTTATGACATGGCAGCTGGCTGCCCCCAGAGCAAATAATCAGAGAGAATGCAACCAAGATAGAAGCCACAGTGTCTTCTATAATCTCATTTCAGAAATGACATCCTATCATTTCTGCCAAATGCAATTGCTCATGAGACAAACCCTAGTACAGTGAGATAAAGGACTACACAGGGGTACAGATACCAGGGGATGGAGGTTGGTGTCTGGCTAGCACGGCAGGAAGACTTGTTAGGAGGCTGTTGCCATGGGTACAGCAGTTTGGTGATGCGGATCACTGCGGTATCCTACTGTGGTGTATTTATTTTTTCCTCCCAGGCTGCCGGCGGGACAAGGATGGCTATTACTGGATCACCGGCAGGATCGATGACATGCTGAACGTATCTGGTGAGGGCCAAGGACCATCTTCCCTTCTCGTTAACCCTGCTTGCCCAGCAACTCCCAGCCAAAGCCTTCTAAGAGAGCCAGACCACACCTGGAGTGCAGCGTTCATTTCTGGGCTGAAGAGTACCTGGAGGAGGGGAACCAGGATGGTGGGGCAACGATGTCCCTTGAGGAATGAATGAAAGGCTGTCCTATTTGACCAGACCGGGACTGCCTTACTGGGACAGGTGGAACAGGGGCTGGGATCTCTCTCATGGCAACTTCCTTTCCCTTGACAAGGACACCTGCTGAGCACGGCAGAGGTGGAGTCGGCACTTGTGGAACACAAGGCTGTTGCAGAGGCAGCCGTCGTTGGCCACCCTCATCCTGTGAAGGGCGAATGCCTCTACTGTTTTGTCACCTTGTGCGATGACCACATCCTCAGCCCAGCTCTCACTGAGGAGCTCAAGAAGCAGAGTAAGGAGCTTCCCTGGGCAGGGACTGCCAGGTCTGTCCTGGTGGCCCAGTCACCTCAGCGGGTTGTTGGGGAGGGGCTGTAGTGTGCTAGTTTCTCAAACCACAGACAGATCCCAGGGGCTGACTGCCCTCTTCCCATTCAGTCTCCACCATGTTAATAATGACTGACATTTGTAGAATTCTTTCTTTGTGCCATTGAACTAAGCGTTTTAAATGCATTAATACATTTATTCTCTAGTCACCTCCATGAGGCTTCCCAGGTGGCACAGTGGTAAAGAATCTGCCTGCCAATGCAGGAGATGCAGAAGACATGGGTTCGATCCCTGGGTCGCGAAGATCCCCTGGAGTAGGAAATGGCAACCCACTCCAGTATTCTTGCCTGGAAAACTCCATGAACAGAGGAGCCTGGTGGGCTACAGTCCACGGGGTCACAAAGAGCCGGATGCGACTGAACAATGGAGTGCACACACCTCCACGAAATAGATCCTATTGTTACTCTCATTCTAAAGATGAAGAAACTGAGGCTCAGAGAATTTAGGAGTAAATCACTTGTTCGAGGCCACACTGCAAGTAAAGTGAATTTCAACTCTAGCAGGCTGATTCTAGAGCTTGAATTCCATGAAGGTGAATTAATATACAATGAGAGAGTAAAGAGACAATGTGTTAAAAAGAGGGAAAGATAAAAAGCGAGCCTGAGAATGATTAGGTTGGGAACAAAGCCATCTGTGCCTTGGTTTTGGGCAGCCTGGCTAAAGGTATGGAAAAGTGCATAATGATTTGTTGGTTACAGTTAGAGAAAAGATTGGCCCCATTGCCACGCCGGATTACATCCAGAATGCACCTGGATTGCCTAAAACTCGCTCAGGTATGTTCAGAGGCCTCTAGGGATTGGGATTGGATGGGCCAAGGCCCACTGGTGGCGAGTATGCGTGGATGGAAGCTTTTGGCAGGGCCGGAGTGGGTCAGTGTGTTGTCACCAGGTAACCAGAAGTGTGTGGACCCCCAGGGAAAATCATGAGGCGGATGCTTCGGAAGATTGCTCAGAATGACCACGACCTGGGGGACACGTCCACTGTATCTGACCCATCCATCATCACCCAGCTCTTCAGCCACCGCTGCTTGACCATCCAATGAATAAGACCCTGCCTGGAACCCAGGATTACCCCCTGCTTGGCTTTCCAAAGTTTTGCCCACCCTCCCTGCCCCCATCTAGGAGTGCTGAGGGCCAGTGCTGACCCACAGCACTTCCCTTGTCCAGCTGTCTGGGACCGAGGACCATCTTTGCCTCTGGGTGGAGGCAACTTCCTGCGACTGCCAGGCAGATGCGAGAGGGCCCAGATCAGCTTCAGGCTGTGCCCCTAGACTGCAAAGAGCTCTTGGAGCCCTGAAGGGACCTGAAGGTCATGTCCCAAACCCAAGTTAAGTGTTCAGTGGGCAAATGAGGGCATGGACTGAAACAAGGAAGCAACTCTAATCCTATGTCATCTCTCTCAGGAAGCACCAGTACTTATCTTGGGTATGCACTTGCCCCGAGAAATGCCTGTTTTTGAGTCATGAAACAATGATTATTTTTTAAAACATTTTGTTGCTTCTCTTGTGGGTCTAAATTCCCTTTTGTACCAGACGGCAGTGCCTATCTGCCATTTGTTCCAAGGGCTCTGCAGGCAGGCTCAGTTTCCAGAGGGCTTTCAGATCATCTGTGTCTTTGAAGGAGTACATGTGTTACGCTCCCAGGACCAGAGAAGCTCGCTTTTCTTGTCCTCTGTTCCCAGGCTCCCCTAACAATCTTGCCCAGGAGAGACGTTCTCAGATGAAGCTCTCTTTTCCTACCCCAGTTGTACTCAGGCCCTGTGGTTGTAGGAATAAAGTCTGTGACTTCATGAAGGTGGTGACTTGCTTTCTCAGTGTCTTACATGGTGTATACTTACTGGCTGCTCTGATTTGTGTGGGGGATGGAAAGGGGAGTGATTTTCCTCAGGAATATCCCAATATTCCTTCCAGAATTTGGGTCTAGGCAGCGCTAGGCTGGGCAATGCTGGAGACCCAGGTTCAATACCTGGGTCGGGAAGATCCCCTGGGGAAGGGAATGGCAACCCATTCCAGTATTCTTGCCTGGAGAATCCCATGGACAGAGGAGCCTGACAGTCCATGGGGTCACAGAGTCAGACACGACTAAGCAACTAACACTTTCATTTTCACCAGGGCTTCCAGGCCCTTTGACAAGCTCCTGAGCTAAGCAGGAAAGCAACTAAAGCCAAATTATAACTGTAATGCTTGATCATGGTTGCTCTCCCTGCTAGAGACTGTCTCTCTTCCCTGTGATCCTGTGGGAGCATTAGTGAGTGACTAAGGACTGAAATTTTGACTGAAGGACTGAAATTTCAGGGTCCTATCCATAGGATCTGGAGCTAGGGAGACTGATTATAGCCGTGTTTCTTCCCCTGCTCTAATCTATCTGAAGTGGGCTGACTAGGATTATAGCTTCTCCTTCCCCTAAATGTACAAACAAAGGAATCACATAATCAGCCAAGTAGTTTTATTTAAGGCAGAGGTGGGGAAAGGTTGTGCCCCTGCCTTTTTCCTCCTACCCCTCAGTCCTAGCCTAGGTCCAGAACCTGCTGGAAAGGCTGACAAGGGGCTAACAGGAGGGTGGCAAGGTTATGGACCCTGACCTCAAATCAGCTTCCTTTCAGCTGTATCCACACCCTGAGGATTTAGGGGCCTCTAGATCGCACCTAAGGGAAACACAGCTTTTGTGGTTCTCAGAAGGGAAAGCTGGGGTGGGTGGGGAGGGAGAGGGGGAAGGTACCCAGCATCTGCCCTTCCATGAAGACCCTAGAAATCTCTAGAAGAGACCAGCCTTCACAAGGTAAGGGGAGGGCAGCCCCTCAGGAGGGCAGGCGAGGAATGACTGGACAAAGGATGGAAGGTCTTTGCAGTGCAGTCGGGCAGGCCCGGCTGCGCCCTCACACAGGGTACGGGTTGTCCAGGACTGCCACTCCAGCCGCCACACCACCATCTGCGTGCTCGATGGCTTTGGTTCGAAGCAGATGTCCCACGTGCTTGTTCATCACAAGTGTCTTTCCCTCCCTATAGAAACGGGGGCAGGAGACACACAACTCCATCACCTGGACTCAGCCCTCAAACCCAAGACCTTCCTTGATCCCGGCTGAGCAGTACATGGCTGACTGACTACACCTGAGAAAGCGCTCGGATTTCTGAATCAGATTTGGGCTTGTATCCTAGCATGGATATTATTGGCTCTGCCTTTGAAACAAGTTACTCAGCCTTTCTAAATATCAATTTCCTCAATTTAAAACAAGGATAATACCTCTCACTTTTTAAGATGGTGAAAAGGTTTAAAGAAAATCAGAAAAGCATTTAGCATGATGCCAGGCTCACATTTCATCTTCTGTAGCTCTAAATTTCCTTCTCTAC
The DNA here is from genome assembly GCA_006408695.1 of Aepyceros melampus. Classification (NCBI taxonomy): domain Eukaryota; kingdom Metazoa; phylum Chordata; class Mammalia; order Artiodactyla; family Bovidae; genus Aepyceros; species Aepyceros melampus. The sequence goes on from SJXQ01002297.1 coordinate 184,727, forward strand.
TTCTCTCTCAAGATGGCGGTAGGGGGTGGGGAGGAATTGGCAGGCAGAGATGCTGTAAGTGGAATGGTTGGGGGGAAGATTATAGAGAGGGCAGGCTCTGGTGGGGAGCATGGTAGGATCTGGTATTCCTTCCTTGCTCTGATCTTGGAGTGTGTAGCAGGAAGTGATAATGAGGGACCAGAAACTGTTCCTTACAAATTCCCCAGTTGTCTTCTTCCTGATTCATTAGTGCAGCAAGCCCAGGGGCCACTCAACTTTTCAAAGCCACTGTTTATCCTCTAGCTGGCCCATCCCACCTTTCCCCAGCATCCCAGGTGCCCTGGGACTGGACCTAAACTTTTATTCCCTGGGGTCTCCTAGTCCAGGGTTATATTGTTAGCCATCTTATATCACCTGGAATTTCCTTTATAGTTGCAAAGCACTTGTTATCTGGACTTCATTTGATAGCCTTGTGAGGAAGGCAGATCTTAGGTCCTTGGCCTCATTTACTACATAAGGAAACACGTTGCTTGGCTCACCTGACATAGACCCCAAAGATGCCCAGCTCTGAAATGCATTGGATCACTCGGGCAGGGCTGCCGGGTCGTAGCAGACAATTCCTAAAAGGTTCGGGTTCAATCTTCTCCATGAGGATGTAGGAGGCTCTCTCCTCACTGTCCTTCAGCCGCTCCAAGGCTTGTACCATCTCCTCTCCGTATAGGTTGTTACCTGGAATTTCACTAAGCAGTCACCCTGGACCCTCTGCCCACCTTCTCTACCCTGTACTCCCACTTCTAGGGCCATGTGGGCAGGTCAAGAGCGTCGGTTCCTGACAGAAGTTCAGTGAACCCAGGGCAGGCTTGTTCTCCAAGGAGGAAAATATCACCTTAACAGCAGAGCTCTTACAAAAGTGGACACACCTCCCACCATACCATCCTGCCCTGGCTCTCCTCCTACCTGACTATGGCTGTTCCTTCTCAACCTCCCTGACTGTCTCCTGCCCCTCTTTTTTTTTTTTTTAAATAATGAGTGTTTTTATTTCTCTTTTAATTTAAAAAATGTGAACATTCTGTAATTTAGCTGTAGCCATTACTTCCAGGTGACTTCTTCATTAGGTTTCAATTCCCTTTTATATAACAGACTCTTGTTCTGGAAGGCAGTTAGCTTTTCATCATTCTTCCTGTCTAGATAATATCCAAAGACAAATCCCATAGGGACAAGTACATGTACCCAGTGGTCACGAACAACCTGAAGTAAGTTCATCATGAATGCTGCGGCCTCTGAGCCAACAATGACGCCACGACCAAGGACAGCTGCGAGCATCTCCTGCCCCTCTTAAATGTTGGGGTTTCCAAGGAATCATTCCTCTACCCTTGTTCTCTCCTCCGAGTATGCACTCTTTTTCAGGGAGATCTCTTCTAAGGTTTCACTATAGCCTATAACTTGTTAACTCCCAAATCTTAAGCTAAAGCTCCCTGCTCTAAACATCACAGATATCCCAAGGGCTACCAAATCCAACTCAGCATGTCTGAACAGAACTCATTACTTCTGCCTGGGTCTGCTCCTCCTGGGCCCTCCTACACCCAGTCAAGTGAAAGGCATTCCCGAGTCACTGCTCTCCCTGTCCATTACCTGTCACTAACTCGGACATGTCTCCTCAGTTTGTACTCGACACCGTCACAAGCTCTGGCCCAGCCTTCTGCACTGCTCTTCTGGACAACTACACCAGCCTTCTCTATGGTCTCTCCAGCACCAATGTCTCCCGGTGTACTCTCCCATGGCTGAAACACGGATCCATCATGTGTCCCTCCCCTCCTTTAAACTTGCTAATGGCTTCCCACCACCCATAGGATAAAGCCCAGTTTCCTACGTATATTCAACATCTTTTACAATCAGGTCCCAAGCCATCTTTTCCAAACCAAATCATTCCCTCTCCCACCTCCCACACTGCACTCCAGCCTCAGCAGTTAACTTATTAACCTCCAAACATACCACACTTCCACGGACCAGTGGAAGCCTATGCCTGAGGTTGCTCCTTCTGTATGGAATGCTCTTCCCCCTTTTCTACCTGTGAAATGCCTACCCAACCCTTAAGGCCAAGGTTAAAAAAAAAAAAACCATCTCTGGATCCATGAGGCAGATATGATCCCTGCCCTCAAAGAGTTCAAACCAGGCAGGAAGGTATCCAACTTCCTGATATGCCCCCTCCTGCGCTCCCACAGGCACCTCAGACTATACTTGCCCACACCCTCCAGTGCTGGTTAATCACATTCCATGGTGCTTGGGCATTTCTGTAGTATAGAGGTCATCACGTTTGCCTCACACATTCTCTTGTGCTCCACAGCACGTGATCACAGGGTCTCCCCTAACACTGTCCAAGGTAGGGAACCTGTGTCAGTTCCTCTCATGTCCCCTGGAGCCTGGAACTGTGCCCACAGCAAGTGCAAGTCACACTGGTGACCTCCTGCAGCCACCTTCACTGAGCAGCCCTGCGAAGGGGGCACCACCTACCTCCACCCTCTCTCTGAGGCTTTAGCACGAAGCAGCTAGGGGCAGCAATGGCCTTGGTGATAGCCTGGTCCCCTTCTTCACCCTGGTAGGAGGCAAGACAGTAGTCACTAGCATCTTAGGCCAAAGAGCACAGAGCCAAGGTCCTGCTGGTTGTGCAGAGCAGCATTAGAGGAAAAGCAGGAAGAGAAAGGGCCATAAAGCCCCTTAGGCTGGATGCTACTATTGAGACAAGACAACCCCAGTGAGCACCCCTGTAGCAGGGAGTACCAGCTTTCTCTGGCAACAGTTCAGGAGTAGCCCAAGGCCTGAAAAGCAGGTACAGATACTCCTCAGTTCTTGCTGTCTACCTCAGCCCCATTCCCTGGTTAGCATCACCATTTCCATCTTTGCATAGGGAGCTTACAATGGATTCCAGCCCCACCTTCCAGGGTTCCAGGGGACCTCAGAACATCACTGACTCAAGTCCAGCCCATACCAGCTCCAGCCTCCCCAACACATTGGGCTCTGGGTCCCCAGTACTGAGGAAGCCTGAGCTGGGAGAAGTGGGCTGTCCACACACCAGGTCTAGTGAGTAGAGGCCGGCGAAGGTGGCACGGAGGCGGGCCACAGCCTCGGGCTGCCCAGGGAGCAAGGACTCCAGCATGCCCGCTCTGCTCAGCTCCTGCTGCACCTTCTTGGTCCCGGCCAGCTGGGTGGCAACATCTGGGCACTTGACAGCACATGACCTCTCCAGGAGCAGGCGTGCTTCCCAGTTCTGTGGAGTGAAGAAACCAAATGGAATTCTACTCTGACTGTGCTGACCTTTAATGAGCATCCATCAGGTGCCAGGTATCCTCACATGCATCACCTCCCAGGGCCCTTGTAACACACTTGTGAGGCAGGTGTGGCCTCCTCCTAACATGCAGGCTTCTTGCCCTCGGGGAGCTCACAGCCTCGCACGATGGCACATGACTAACTAAAAGGGAAATGACAAAAGTTGAAAGGGTGAACAGCGGGCGAGGAGGCTTGAAAGAGGAGGAGACACTTGTTGATGAGCTCAGCTTCCCATTGTACTACACATAAAATACAAACTGCTGTTCTTCTCCTGTAAGGGGATACTGTAAGGATATACTTCTTGTCTCCTTCTCAACCTCATTCCAGGCCACCCCTTCGCCTCATGCCCACCTTCCAGCCACACAGGTCTGTCAGTTCTCAGACACAAATGTCATGTCTGCCTCAGGGCCTGCATCTGCTGCATTTCCCTCCGCCTGGGATTCTGGTCATTTTGGCTTTTCTAAAATGGCAACCCACTCCAGTACTCTTGCCTAGAAAATCCCATGGACAGAGGAACCAGTGCAGGCTACTGTCCATGGGGTCGCAAAGAGTCGGGCACAACTGAGCGACTTCACTCACTAATGGATGGTTGGATCCTTTTCATCCTTAAGTCTTGGCTCAAAGTCACCTTCTCAAAGCACCCTATTTAATGTCATTTCTCCATAATTCTCTATTGTTTCGCCCAGCTAGGAAAAAAAAACAAAAACTTTTTCTACTTTTGTTTACTTTCTGATGATCATCCCCCTGAGCACACTGTGAGCTCCACAAGAACTGGACTCTTGTCTGGCTCTCATTTCCTGTTGTCTCCCCAGTGTTTAACACAATGCCTGAAGCTTTGCAGGTGCTCAGTAAATATACTGTTGTTTAATGAGGGGAAATCTGACAGAACAGAGAGAGTAACAGGTGAGACTCAACAGGGAAGAGGTACTCAGGTTAACAAAGTAATATGGGCAAAGGTCTGCAGGTGAATAATCGCAGGGTGAACAGTCTGGTGGGCCAGGAGTTCAGGGTGTGAGAGGCAGGGAAACGTCAGAGGACCATGCCCCACTCCCCTACTCTAGCCCCTCTTCTAGGGCACCAGAGGGACCGTCTGTCCTTGACTCCAGACCACAACAAACTGCCCACAGCAGGATCAGGGCCAAAGCCAAAGGAGCAACACCACGACCCCATGCACTCTCACCCTGACACGTGATGTCCTTCCTCTGATGTTCCCCTGCAGCACCTCTGCCTGGTCTTCATCGATAACCGCAGACACCTAACAACTGAGCTAGTGTTCTGGGTAGAGCTAAAGGTACCCTGCATGTCGGAGATAAACCCAGGAAAGTACCCCATCATGGAAAGGAGGGAAAGCAAAACTCAGGGATGAGGAGGGGGCTTGCTCACCGTCTCCTAGCAAGTCACTAAGCCTAGTGGATTTGTGTCCGTGTCTAAACCTGGTCTGAGCTTCTCAGTTCCCTAAAAATGTTCTCCTTCCTATTAACTCTAAGTAAAGTTTTCTTTGGCCCTTGCCCTCAAGCCCCTTATCCTAGAACCTGGATCCATTTTTCCCAGTAGACAGTTTCTCTCTTCTCTAGTCAGCAAGCTCCTGCCACTACCCACTTTCTAGAGGAGAGGGCCTTTTTAGAGCTGCCACCCCTGTATAGGCTGGGCCTCAGGGAGGACCTTACACTCAAAGAATTAAAGATCTGGAAGGACCTCCCTCAGCTTTCTAGTATAGTCCCCTCAGTTTACAGAAACTGAGCCCAGAAAGACACAGGATCCTGCCCATGGTCACCCAAAGGTGGAATCAAACACTCAGGATCCCCAGACCACTGCTCATGGTATTTTCTCACTTATTTCCTCCTTTACCTTCTCCCAGCTGAAAGAAAGGCTTTCTATTAGCTTCTCCATGCTGTGGATCAGGGGCAGGAGGAAGAGAATGATATGCTAGGAATGACACTGGACTGAGAGTCAGAAGGCCGGGGAGCTCCCTGTGGGACCTTAGATAAGCCCCTACAAATCTTAGTTTCTCCATCTATATAATGGGGATGATTATACACCTCATGCAGTGTAGGGATTAAATGAAACAGCAGATGTGGAATGCAATTTTGAAACGACATGGTAAGATAGTAAGCTGATATCATTCGTGTCCTTAGCATGAATGGACAGCAGATAAAAACTTTTGGATGCAGATAAAAGAGAAAAAAGAGCTGGAAGAAGGAACTGGTCACTGGTGCAGTGAAACTGGTTTGCATTGGCTAGTGAGAGTTGATTGTGCCCATCTCTTCCCAATTCTGTTCAGAGATGTTAAGTTGAGTAGCTTTGAAACTGGTCATGATGGGAGTAGTCACAAAAGAAATCAGCAAATGCTATAAATAAGGGCGTGTCTCCCCAGAGAGATTATGGTTACACATTTACCAGCATAACCCTAGAAACTAAGGTGAATGGCTGAAGCATTGTGGATTCGCGAGGATTTAGATTCTGGCAGACGGTGTGTGTGTGTTTAGGGAGTGAGAGGTAGCAAAAAGCTTGTGGGAGGAGAGGAAGTTCCCCGAGGAAAAACTGAAGCCAGGGCCCAGGGGAAAACCCAGGTTGTTATGATCCGTGTGTGGAATCTCTGAGGAACAATGGTGGGTCCCAGGAGGCAGAGAGTGGGCTAAAGGAAAGCACCAACCTGTAAGCTGTAATGGCCTGGCATGTAGCCATCCCGGAAGTAAACCACAGCAACCTCCTGGCCGTCCCTAAAAGACAGGATGGAGAAAGCTGCTGTGTTAAACGAAAACTGATGTGTTCAATGGTTCAGTCTGCTCCAGGCTGCATCAAAACGCCTTTGACTTCTTTGAAAGTCAGCCCATGGGGGTGGCCTGAACAGGGATTCACTGGAAGCATGAAGTAAACACCCACACCATCAGTGCTTCCACTAAAAACTGGAAGGGGAAATGCTCTCCAATAGTTCCAGATCTAGAGTCATTCTAGGAAGGCTGCAGGGAAAAAAAAAAAAGATGACCAGAATCAAATTAGGTAAACTTCAAAAAAGTGGGCTCAAAATTACTGAGCAGCAGAATCATATTGCTAGCAAAACACACTTGTATTTAACACTGCTTAAAGTAGCTGAAACTAGGCTGAGGTTTTTTTAAATGGTAGCGGGGTGAGGGTGGGCAGATACAAAATATGAATCTAGTTAAGCCACAGACTGTATTTTGGAACTTCTTCCCCTTTTCTTTATTTGATATTGTTGATATATCTGGAAAGTAAATTAATGACTTTGTTTTGTTAAGATAAAAGCACATTTTGAAAACAGTTAAGTGTGAATTCCCTGGCAGCCCTGTGGCTAGCACTTGGTGTTCTCACTGACAAGGGCCTGGGGTTCAATCTCTGGTCAGGGAACTAAAATCATTCCAGCTGCATGGCATGATCAAAAAAAAAAAAAAAAGTAGAAGAAAAAAGAAAAGAAAATAGTGGTATTGTGAAATGCCAAGAAGTTCTTAATTTTAAGAATGACAAATTTCCAGGTCTAAATATGTGATATTAATACTAAAGTCACCTGGTGGACTTCTCTTGTGGGCTAGTGGTTAAGAATCTGCCTGCCAATGCAGGGAACAGGGTTTCAATCCCTGGTCCAGGAAGATCTTATACACACACCACAGAGCCCATGCTCCACCGTAAGAGAAGCCACCGCAGTGAGAAGCCTGAGCACAGCAATGAACAGCAGCCCCCACTTGCTGCAGTTAGAGAAAGCCTGCGAGCAGCAACAAAAGACCCAGTTCGGCTAACAACAAAATAAATGTCAATCTTTAAAAAATTAAAAATATAAAGTCAAGTCACCTGGTGGTGGCCCATAAAGGGAAGCATGGAGCCTGGCTTGGAGCACAAATCCAGGTCCCTAGAAGTCTTGCCTGTGACCTCAGAGAAGCAAGTCCCAGAACCAATCCAAGAATGAGCCGGCTACTCCTCTTCCTCCTTGACCACCCAACCCAACTGCCCAAGTCCGACGTGACTAGTCAAGAAGGGCAAGAAAACTTTGAGGAGCCCAGAGGCATATGAGAAACAAGGTTATCCAGAATGTCAATAGTTCTGATACAACCCTCCAGAAGCAGAACTAGGCTTCTCCAAAACTGCCTGGGATGGTGGGATATTTTCAGTGTTCACCCTAAAATTCAGAGAGAAGGAAGCAAGCCATCACATCTCCCAGAAGAAAGGGTCACTTAGGGGAAGAGGGCGGCAGAATAAGCTTCCCAAATCAGCCCTCTGCTGGATCTTGGGAATGCTCCTTGGACACTTACATAAATAGTCTTCGGTCTTCGTCTAGAGACCCTTTTTCAGAGACATCTTCGAACCTTCGTCGGATTACATGGATATTCCTGAGAAAGAAGGGCAAGGGTTAGAGAGACTGCCTTCTCTGCTCTGACTGGCTCTCTGCAACCCAGGGGCCACACATGCAGGTCTTCCCTCCTTTTCTTACCTGGCCAGTAGCTCATTCTCTATGGCACGCTGGTCAAATATGTTCCTTTCCTTCTCTTGAGCAATCAGTAGCACCTGAGCACTGGGGAAAGAACACTTGTGGCCCCAGGTGACCCCATCCCACACCCTTCAGCACTGAGAATGAGAACACAGCTTCCCTGAAAGAGAAGACATTCTCTTCTCTCAGGACTGCCTCAGGCACAGATACCTGAGCCTATAACACATTATTTCCTGAAAGTAGAAAACATGAAAAAATGGAGATCTCTTTGTGCCTTCGCCAGTAGGCAGATGGAGTAATGTCAATTTTCCGTGTAAATTAAAATTTAGATTTAAAACCACCTCAAAAACCCAAGAGGACTTTTTCTTAGAACTTAACATAATGATTCTAAAATCTTCTGGAAGAGTAAAGAGGTAAGAGTTGTTAGTAGCTAAGTCATGTCTGACTCTTTTGTGACCCCATGGGCTATAGCCCACCAGGCTCCTCTGTCCTTGGAACTTCAGAAGAATATTTTGTAAGAGAATAATGGGGTTTGGGGCTTAATGACCCTACTATTAGATTGTGAAACATATAATAAAACAAGACCCTATTACTAGATTGGAAACATAATAAAACAATGTGTGGTTATTGAATAAAACACTAGAATAGCTCAGCAGAATCCTATAGAAACTCTAAAGAGCAAATTATGAATAAGGCCTTATTTCCTGGGGCCTCCCAACATTTCTGTGTCACACATGGGGCCATGTTTGATCCCACAGTATTAACAGGATCGTTGGGGCTTACCTGGCCTCTTCCTTTCTGCTTATCCACATGTTTCTTAAAGAACAAGAGCTCAAGGACTCAGGGAAATGCTACTGCCAAAGAATTGTCTGTTTGATTACCAATCAAGCTATTTTCAGTTGTCAAAGACAGGTCCAGTTCCCAGCCAGACTCTCTTAGGGCTGACGCTTAGCAATACCAAACTCCATTTTTGCTGTAGCTATACTGCTCTGTGCCCAAGGCTTCTTGCTAAGACTCTTGAAGAGTGGGCAGACTTGGCTTAGGATTCTAAATGTGGATTTCTGACCTACTGTACTTGGCCTCTTGTCTGTCTGTCTCTGCTTCTCTCTTCCTCAGCTAAACCTCTTGGGCTAAGCTAAGCTAAGCTAAGCTAAGTCGCTCAGTCGTGTCCGACTCTTTGTGACCCCATGGACTGTAGCCCACAACGCTCCTCTGTCCATGGGATTCTCCAGGCAAGAATACTGGAGTGGGTTGCCATTTCCTTCTCCAGGGAAGGAAACCTCTTGGGCTACACTTTGCCTAACTCTTCTCCACTTAGCTAAAACACAGTTCCTGCTATGACCCCTCGCCTAGTCGGCCTGAAACCTCTTGACTTTAAACCTGATATTAAGCTGAGTCTTGGCTTTGAGTTGGGTGTCTGAGAGACAAGCTAAGTGCTTTCAGAAGCCATCTTGCCTGGAGAGTCCTGAGGGCCAATGATCTTGCTCTTAACTTTGTAGCCTGATCTGCTCTGCTCATGGGTGGGAATGTGGCACTTGGCCCAGGCTGGCCCACCTCCAAGAAGAGGCGGAGGAGGGAAGCTGTAGGTTAAAGTGGAACTGCATGCTCTGGTTAATGAAGTCAGCCTGGCCCCTGCCAAATAATTGGACTCAGACTTGGAAACATTCTATCTCTTCCTGGCTTTAGTTCTGATAGTTTGCTGGGAGCAGGACTGGGAGAGTGTTCAGCTAAGGAAGGTGAAGTGGCAGGAGCTTGCTGACTGGGAGTGGGCACCCTGACTCCCAGTCCTGCCAGGGACCTATGGTACACCCTTGGATAAGTCAGTTTCTTCCCTTGGACCCTGTTTCCCCATTTATAGGTAAGAGAGATAAACAGGTCATAGTTGCCAACCTTTATATTAAGAATCATCTCTTCTTATCCCTACTCATTCTAACCACAGACATTGTATTTTGAAAGTGTTCAAATAAATGTCTAAATTGAAATCACAATTCATTTCCCAGGCTTAATTTTTTAAGGTTCTTTTTAAAAAGTATGAGATAATTGACAAAAATTCATCTGCTCTACAAACGCTTGCACCTCAGTTTTTCAGTCTATCCATGGGACCATTCCTCTTAAAAGAAGAACAGTGTAACAGAGAGATCACAGGCTTTAGAAGCAGATAAATATGAATTCTAAACTTACTAGCTGTGTGACTTTGAGTAAGTCATTGCAACCTCTCTGAGCCCTCAGTTTTCTCTTCTGTATAATAAAACTAGAACTCTTTAAATAGTAGTTATTATTACTATTGTTATTATTGAAAGTACTACATAATGACCCTCAATGAGCGTTTTTAAAGCATTTTTCAAATCTATGGTTTCATTTAATTCTCAGTACCATCCTTTCAGGTATTATTATTATTACCTCCACTTTACAAGTGAGGAAACTGATGTTCAAGGATAAGAACAGACTTTAGTAAAGGTCATATTTGGATCAGCAGAAGTACCTATTTGACTCTCAAAATGAGGATATCCACTCTTAGTTCAGGGACCCCACACCTCCTAATTACCAGTGCCTAATTCTGAGTACACAAGTCTTTTCTCTCCACATTATTCACAGTGTGGATAGAGAAATCCCCCGCAGCATTTGTTTATCAGCTGTTTCCTAGCTGACCCATCTCTTGGCTTCACTCTTAAAATATAACCTAGCCAAGAGTTCCACTTGACAAAACATTTGTCTGATGACTTCCAAATGCTCAGAGTCTGAGGTTTCTTGAGTCTCAGTGAAGCTTAACAAGCCCAGGGAGGCTCTCTTGAAGGCAATAAAGTGATGAAGAATGCAGGTTCTAGAGGGAGATGGACTCAGGCCTCTACCACCAACTTCACCACTGACCTTGAACAATTCACTTCACGTCTCTAAACCTCAGCTTCCTCATCTTTAAAGTGGGGGAGATGAATAGTATCTACCTCAGAGTGCTGGAAATGAGGATTCACTGAGATCCTGTATATGAAATGCTTAGCACAGTGTGGTACTAGTGGGTGCTCATTAAGGGTTAACTGATAATGCTATGTTAACACTGCAGTAATTGTTAGTACAGTGGTTGCACATTCATCCAGAAGTCACTTACCTAGCATCTTTACACATATGGAACACAGGTGAGAAATAAGAAGGAAGCAAAAAATGCCTCTGAACAGTTAGACACTATAAAATCCCTAAATCAAAGTTTATGCATTTACTCATTCAAGAGGCCCTCAAACATAACAGATCAATTTCTTTCCCAAACTATAACAAATCAAAAAGGAGGTATAAGAATGGGAGTGGAGGATTCTAAATTCAAGCCCAATGACAGCAGTAAGAAGTAAGAGCTGTTATTGGGGAGACAGACAGAAAAACCATGAAGATAATGAATAAGAGCTTAAAGCCTAATAGCTGGGTCATTAGCGCAGCCAAACAGCCTCTCACACCTCTCGCTCTAAGCAGCAGCTTTGCATTACATCAAACTGCAATGACAGTTATAATGAATGACCTGGAGCCAACAGGAAAAGATTAAAGTATCATCAAAGATTAAATTATATCACCTCTTACTAAGAAGACCAAAACTCCAGTAAAATAATTTTGACACGCCAAAGTGTAAGCTTCTATTTCAAGAAAAATTCCCTCGTTTCCTAATGATGTCAGGCAAAGAAGTTACTGTATCCATGAATGCTGAATCTAAAGCAAGATTCTGTTGCCACTTCTTTCCCTTACTTGGCTGAGCCGTAGAGCTCCCAGGCTTTGGCAATCCCCATGGCCAGTCCCTTGCTGGGATTATTGGAGAGGATCTTGGCAGCTTCTTTGGTCTTACCCAGGACATTGAGAACATGTCTGTTGAAAGAGAGATGTCTTAGCAATTGGATAGACTTTGAAGACTCTCAGCTTGTGACTCATAGACACTTACTGGAAGATTACCTTGAGAATCAGCTGAGCACTGAGAAACATCCTACTGTGATGCCCTCAGAGGATCCACCTCAGGCTGGAATGTGCTGGGCTGCCCTAAGCCTGGCGGCTGGTATACACACCAGAGGAGCCCTGAGGCCCTGTGTTTCCACTCCACACCAGCCTCCCAGTGAACTGAAGCCCCTTTCCCTGAGCCCCACATGCTGTCTGGACTCCTGCTACAGACTGTGTGGAATCACAGAATCCTAGAGCATTACTACTGACTAGATGTGGATGCTACTAGGGTCCAGCCTTCAAAAGGGAAGCCCCTGTTTCCTCTCTGCTTTGGACTCTGACCTCCTTTCAGGTCTTTCTTACCTCAGGGCCCTCACAGATACTGTTCCTTCTGCCTGGAACAGTGACTTACACAAAGAGGGGCCAGGATGAGATGAATCACAAAGTCCCTTCTCTCTCTGACATACCAAGACCTAATTACAAGTGGAAACTGTGTTATGAGTGGAAACACAGGACCCAAGGCCCAGGAGGGTACAGTCAGCATTGGAGATCCCTGTCCCACCTGGGACTGTAGGCTCATCAGGCTGACACCTCACCTGTGTGCCCAGGACTGCCCAAGGGACTCACCGATGCACAGCTGGGGTCCGGGAGGCTAGGCCGCCAAAGCTGGCAGAGATGGTGTTGATTTCAATCTGTTTCAGGGCTGTGCTGCCATCTGGATTGCACTGGAACATGTAGTCTGAGCGATTCAAGCCCAGGAATACGGTCTAGGGGAAAAACTGAAGGCTTAGGACATTTGCCCAGGGGCTGACCCCGAGGGCCTAGCCACAGAGCCAAAAGGTACCCTGAATTGTACACAGAGATTAGAGGGGCCAGCTGACACTCCCACACCCAGTGGAATCATTCCTCTGGTCATCCCAGGATTGGCCACTAATGTGTCAACTCCATGGGGACCAATGCGAGGCAGATTCCCATGAGCTCAGTGACTAGGCCAAATTTTTCTGTAAAAAGAGAGAGAGAGAAATGGGAAGGGCAGGTCTCATCTCAGACCGGGGTGAATGGAGAATGGTTACCTGGGCAATGCCTTCTTTTAGGACTTGCTTGTGGATGTCAAAGAGACGAGCAGTAAAGCTGTCCCTTTTGATGGTGCTGGAAGAGGAAGCAGGGTATTTTCTAGGCTACATGGGACATTAAAGGCCAAGGATTTCCACTATTTCCTGAATCCTCTCTAGGTCTACTGGCCCAAACTTGAATACCCACACCAACCCCATAGAGAATAGTAGTTTAGAACCCAGCTCTAGAGCCAGATGACCTGGGTTCAAATCCCAGCTCTCCCACTCACTACTAGGCAACCTCAGATAGTCGCTTCACCTCTATGTTTCAGTTTGGTCATCTGGAAAAGGAAGAGAAACATAAATTTATAACATAGTGCTGCTGTTTAGTCGCTAAGTCATATCTGACTTTTATGACCCCATGGACTGTAGCCCCCCAGGGTCCTCTGTCCATGGGATTCTCCAGGTAAGAATACTAGAGTGGGTTGCCATTTCCTTCTCTAGGAAATCTTCCACCCCAGGGATCGAACTCACATCTCCTGCATTGGCAGGTGGATTCTTTACCACTGGCCTACCTGGGAAGCTTAACAAGAGTTGTAGTGAAGAGTAAATGAGATATTACATGTATAGAACTGAACATAGAGTGTGGCCCCAAGAATTCAAAACTAGCACACGCCATGACCATTATGTAGTTGGTAAGCTTTCTAGGTGACCTAACATTAACTCCCTATAGCTTCCCCTATATTCTGATATCTCCCAGGACAAGTCCTATCCGCCTCTTGCTTGGCAGCCTCAGATTAGAAGACAGCAGTTATGCCTGGTGCCTCGAAAGATTTTTCTGACTCTAGGCTAAATATCCTCATTTTTTTCTTCAATGAGTCCTCATAGGAAGCCTTCCATATCTGGGTCAGATACCCTGGTATGCACTCCCATAGCACTGTGGACCTCTCCTGGATAGTGCTGCCTACAGTTAAATGTTCCATTTTATCTGTGTGATGGTTAGCGTCGTCTCTCCCGTTTGACATGTCTGTGTTGGCTCGTGCTCATGGACAAGTGTACTGCTGTGACACGGGACATGAGGTAGAATCCATCAGTATGGCTTTCTGGAGCCTTAGGAAGAGACACCCACAGGTAAGTACCTTGTTGCCTCTCGAGATTCAGGCATGAATCTCTGCGTATCTGCTCAAGCCTGACTCTCAGGCTCACCTTGCTACAGGGTCCCCACTGAGCCTATGGAGCTCAGGCCTGCCCTGAATTTCCTCCGCTCCCAATCAGCTCTCTCAGGGGGTCTCCCAGCCCCTGGTAAGGAGGAGAGACACCAGCTGGGCTTCTGCCTCTAGCAAAATTGAGACACGTTTACCCTTTTTTGAAGAGATGCTCCCCTTCAACCCCAAGGCCTAGGCTGCTATTCCAGCTGTGATCCTGGCCTTTTCTCCCGTATAAGCAAGGGTTTTGTGTATTTTGGAGGAGAAGGTAATAACAAAGGCAGGGGTTGCAGAGTTGGGCTACAGGGAAAGTCTCACATGTAACTGCAGCTTTGGGATAAAGGTCAAAAATCAGGCTGCTCATATTTCTCCACAATCCAGAGTCACAGGTACAGAATTCGGGCCTATCCCGAGAGAGACCCAAGGAAAATGTATTGGAGAAGTTTGTATACTCACGATTTAGTGGATTTTTAGCTCCAAGTCAATTGTTTCCAGGGGCTTCCCTGGTAAAGCTCAGCTGGTAAAGAATCTGCCTGCAATGCAGGAGACCCCGGTTCGATCCCTGGGTTGGGAAGATCCCCTGGAGAAGGGAAAGGCTACCTACTCCAGTATTCTGGCCTGGAGAATTCCATGGACTATTCCATGGGGTCGCAAGGAGTTGGACACGACTGAGCGACTTTCATTTCACTTCACTTTAACGGTTTCCAAACTTTTTACCGTTATGAACCCTTCTCCTATTCACCGTCACACCAAATTGCACATTTTAAAAAGATTTTGTGTTTAACAAAATAATTTTTTGATAAATTAATCAGATATGCAATTATATTTATGTGCATGTATATATGTGTATTCTCTATCTACACACACACAAATAATTAATTCTAATTTCATTCTAAAATAAATATCCATTGCCCCAGGGCCTCAAGGGAAAAAAGTTAAGGGAGAAAAGACAAAGAGGGGTGGGTGGAACGAGCCATTTCAGGGGTTCTGTATCCTCATGAACTGGGCGTGGCCTAGTAGGCACCCCGTCTCATCCAGAATGAAAGAGACACTACTTAAGATGAGTAAAAAATCTAACTTTAAACGCAATAACCCCTCCTGCCCTCCAGCACTCTTGCCTGGAAAATCCCATGGACGGAGGAGCCTGATAGGCTACAGTCCATGGGGTCGCAAAGAGTAGGACACGACTGAGCGACTTACGTTACGTCACGTTACGTCACGTTAGGCTGCATGCATGCATTGCTAAGTTACATCTGACTCTGCCACCGTATGGACCGCAGCCCGCCAGGCTCCTCTGTCCATGGGATTCTCCAGGCAAGAATACTGGAGTGGGTGGCCATGCCCTCCTCCAGGAGATCTTCCCAACCCAGGGATCGAAGCTGAGTCTGTTATGTCTACCTGCATTTGCAGGCAGGATCTTTACCACTAGCGCCACCTGGGGAGCTCTGACCTTCTCTAATTCCAAACGGATATTTCAGTCTTCAAAGCAGGGGGCAGGTCCCAGGTCAGAGAATCACAGAACGTCAGTGTCGGAATGGATCTTAGACTTAGGCCAACCTCCCTTATAGTTCAGTTGGTAAAGAATCTGCCTGCAACACAGGAGACCTCGGTTCAATTCCTGGGTTGGGAAGATCTGCTGGAGAAGGGATAGGCTATCCACTCCAGTATTCTGGCCTAGAGAATTCCATGGACTATACAGTCCATGGGGTCACAAGGAGTCGGAAATGGCTAAGCAACTTTCACTTTCACTTTCCCATTATACAGATGAAGAAATTGAAGCCCAAAGAAAGAAAGGGACTTGTTTGCGGCCATTAAGCAAGTGGTAGAGCCAGGGTTAGAAGCCAGCTCTCCTGACTTCTATCCTATTAATTTTTCTTTCTCTTGGGGAGTACCTGTCCCCCACCACAAAGTCACTTGCCCAGGTATTACCTCATGAGTCCCAGTCTTCCAGTCCCTTAGCTCTAGCATCTCCTGCCCCTCCACACCTCCCTCCATACCTGGAGAGAGTCTGCTCCAGAAAGACAGCATTTTGGCTGACCGCATCCACCAGGAGGTTGAAGTCCGCCTGCACAGCATAGGCCTGCTCCAGCAGGGCACTCGGGACCCGTGAAGGGAAGAGTGTGAACGGAGCATAGCTCACCACCTGATCAAGGAGAGAGAGTGGGCATGGGCAGAATGCCTGTGAATGTGTTGTCTTCCTGCAAACATAACCCCATGGAAAGTGTCCCCATATTACTGAAAACACACAAACTGCAGAATACTGGTTACCCTTTGGGAAGGGAGGGAGAATAGGATGAGGAGTGGGTATTAAGAGAACTTCTAGACTTTGTTTTTGACCAATCACTTCTGATTTTTTTTAATGTAAACATAAAAAATTACAAAGTCTAGACAAATAAGCCAAAAAATTATTGCACAATGACTGTATGCTCAGTCTTGTTTTAAATACTTTACATGGATTCATCATTTAACCTTTTGAGAAAGATACTATTATTATCTATACCTACTGAACAGATAAGGGAACTAAGTCTCAGAGAGGTTAAGTAACATGACCAAAATTATACAAGGCTATTAAGTGAAACTGGGATTTGAACCATGATGGTTTCTAAACAACCACCACACACACACACACACCCCCACCCCCAACCCCCACACACACTTCTCCTGGCGGGTTCACATCCAAGCTAGTCCCCTTGCCTTCTGGTTGAGGGAGAGAGAGAGTCCTGCAGGTACTGCTGTTGCAGAAGTGGACTCTGGCCCCCAGAGGAGAAGCCAAGGGTGGTTTCCCCCCAGTGTTGGAGATGGTGACCCAGGTTGCCAGGCCTGGAATTCATTCACTGCATTCTGAGTTCTCTGGACTTTGGCAAAGTCAGGAAACCCAAATACCACCTAGAATACTATTTTTAGAAGGGGATAATACATTCTGAGATTTCCAACAACAAATGAACTAGAACTTGGGAAAGAGAAGATGACTTTGTGACTTATATTACGACTTTGTGCTTATATTATATTATGAAGCATTACTGAGTCTAACCTCTAAGTTAGTATGTTTGTCATTATGGTAGTATAAGTTAATGGTGTTTGAAGTTGCCATTTATAAATTTATTTTAAAAATATTATTATTTTGAATAGATAATACAAACACATAAATTCAAAAGACATAGTGAAAAGCATGTCTCACTCTCACCCTGTCCCCAGTGACCCAGTTCTCCTCCCCATGGTACATTCATGCATTCATGATTATGCGTGCATGCTCAGTCATGTCTGATTCTTTGCCACCCCATGAAAAATTATATACTAGTGTCTCACATACCCTTCTAGACTATTGTGTATGTATACATACATATTTTCTCTTTTTTTAACACACACAAAAGCATATAATATGTACACTGTTGTGTCCTTTGCTTTATAAATATTTCAGAGACATTTCCAAATACATTCAAATAGAATACTTTCATTATTTTCAGTGGCTGTATACTATTCAATTTTTGTATATACCATAATTTAGTGAATCTATGGCAACCCACTCCAGTACTCTTGCCTGGAAAATCCCATGGACGGAGGAACCTGGTGGGCTGCAGTCCATGGGGTCACTAGCAGTCAGACACGACTGAACGACTTCACTTTCACTTTTCACTTTCATGCATTGGAGAAGGAAATAGCAACCCACTCCAGTGTTCTTGCCTGGAGAATCCCAGGGACGGGGGAGCCTGGTGGGCTGCCATCTATGGGGTCGCACAGAGTCGGACATGACTGAAGCGACTTAGCAGCAGCAGCAGCCTTCTAGTATGAACATCAGGGTGGTTTCCTTCTCTTTCCCTCCATTACAAATAGATGCTTCAATAAACATCCAAGAATAACATTCTAGAAACACTAATGAAGGAAATAGAAGATGATTCAAAGAAATGGAAAGATATCCCATACTCTTAGATTGGAAGAATTAATATTGTTAAAATGTCCATACTATCCAAAGCAACTAATTCCTATCAAAACAACCATGATATTTTTCACAGAACTAAAACTAATAATTCTAAAATTTATATGCAACCACGAAAGACCCTAAATTGCAAAGCAACCCTGAAAATAAAAGAACAAAGTTAGAGGTATAATTCTCTCAGACTTCAGACTATACTACAAAGCTAGAGTAATACAAACAGTGTGGTACTGGCAGACAAACAGACATATAGATAAATGGAAAAGACATAGAGATCCCAGGAATAAACCCATGCACCTATGATCAGTTAATCTACAGCAAAGGAAGTAGGAATACACAGTGGGTAAAGATGGTGTCTACAATAACTGGTACTGGGAAAACTGGATAGCCAAATGTAAAACAATGAGATCAGACCATTCCCTCAGACCATATTCAAAAATAAACTCAAAATGGTTTAAAGACCTAAACATAAGCCCTGAAACCATAAAATTCCTAGACAAGGACTTCCCAGGTGTTGCAGTGGGTAAGAATCTGCCTGCCAACGCAGAGGACATGGGTTTGATCCCTGGTCCAGGAAGATTCCACGTGCTGTGGAGCAACTAAGCCTGTGTGCCACGACGAGTGAAATCTGTGTGCTCTAGGGCCTGCAACAAAGAGTCGCCCCCACTCTGAAACTACAGAAAACCATTGTGTACCAATGAAGACCCAGCCCAGCCATAAATTTAAAAACTATTTTTAAAAAAGACAAAAAAACTCCTAGAAGGGAACATAGGTAGAACACTTTTGACATAAGACAAAATGAAAAGACAACCTACACAAAGGGAGGAAATATTTGTAAATGATATGACTGACAAGGGGTTAATATCTAAAATTTACAAACAGCTCATACAGCTAAATATCAAAAACCAAACAACCAATCAAAAAATGGGCAGAAGACCCGAATAGACTTCTCCAAAGAAGACATACAGATGGCTAACAAGTACATGAAGAGATGATCAAGATCGCTAATGAGAGAAATGCAAATCAAAACTATAATATCCCTTCACACCTGTCAGAATGGCTACCATCAAAAAGACTAAAATAACAAATTTTGGAGAGGATGTGGAGAAAAAGGAACCCTCAAACACTGCTGGTGGGAATGTAAATTGTTTCAGCCAAGTATAAAAAGCTAAAAATAAAACAACTGTATGATCAAGCCATTCTACTCCTGGCTATATATTGGATGGGAATTAAAACACCAATTCAAAGAGAATTATCCTCCTCAAGCCAGAGGCAGAACTTTTACAGCATCAGTCTGCCTTAGCTGACAGTCATTCTCATTCACTTGGGCCTCCAACCAGTTATTAAGTTTGGACTCTCCACCAGGCCCTTAACTAGGTTCTGGGCACACAGAGACAGAAGGGATGCGGCTTGGTAAAAAAAAAAAAAAAAAAAAAAAGGATGGTGGCAGCTTTTTAGCCACTAATGGGGATAATTACAAGGTATGTGTTAAGTCACAGAAGAGCCTGTCTAACACACTTCTTTGTGTAAAAATATGGGAAAAAGGAATATATACATATTTTCTTGTTAAGAGTAAGGTAACAAAGAATAAACAAGAATGCTAAAACTCGGGTTGCCTTTAGAGCAGGAGAACTGAGTGGTTAGGGAATGTGGAAAGGAGGACGGAAATGTAAACTCTTGCACCTTCTGAGTTTCAAACCATGAAAATGTTTTACCTGGTCACAAAACAAATTCTTTTTAAAGGGATGAGATTTTTTTTTGTTTGTTTTGAGATGTGGTTTAGAATAAGCAGTTCTACTTTTATGTATCAACCCTAGAGAAACATTCATACAGGTGCCCAAACAGGCATGCATGTGATTGTTCCCCATAGGGCTTTATGTAATCACAAAGGATGAGAAATCACCCAAACAGCCATCCATAAAGTTAAACTATGATCCATTCACACTTGGAATACTATGCATCAGAATGAGGGAGTTGGAAAGAGTTCTAAGGCAGATTGTTAAATGAAAAACATTACCTCATAGAATAATATACTTGATCCAGCTTGTTTCTTAAAAACTATGTATGGTTGACCCGTGAACAACAATGGGTTTGAATTGCACAAGTCCCCTGATACATAATTTTTTTCCACAGTAAATATTACAGTACTACATGATTTACGGTTGGTTGAATCTGTGGATGCTGAACCTCTGATACAGAGGAACCATGTATATGGAGGGCCAACTGTAAGTTACACGCAGAACTTAACTGTGCAGAGGGCCAACTGTAAGTTACACGCAGAACTTAACTGTGCAGAGGGCAGACACCTCTAATCCTTGTGTTGTTCAATGGTCAACTGTATTTATTTATATATGTGCATGCTAAGTCTCCTTAGTTGTGTCCAACTCTTTGCCACACTATTGACTGTCCATGGGATTCTCTAGGCAAGAATACTAGAGGGTGTTGCCATGCTCTCCTCTAGGGGATCTTCCCGATCCAGGGATCGAACCTGCATCTTCTGTGTCTCCAGGATTGGTAGGCAGATTCTTTACCACTAATGCCACCTGGGAAGTCCCTCTTTATATACTTATATATGTATATAAGTGCACAGAGAAAAACCTGGAAGGATATACCACAAACCAATTACAGGGAAGGCAGTATGATTAGGGGATCTTAAAAAATAAGTTTACTGGACAAGGTGCTTCCTGTGAACTATCTTATAATTCTGTTACCAACTCCATAAGGTAGGCCCCATTATTATCTCTTTTTTATATTTGAAGAAACTGTAGCTGAGAGAGGCTAAGTAACTTGCCTAAGTCACAGTTTAAGCTCTTTAGACTTAAAGTTGATTACTCAACTTAAAGCATGATGCTTTTTAATATTACAGAGATAACTTGAGATAAATTTTTATAGAGATAGAGATAAATTTAAAAGATAAAATTAAGATAAATTTATCTCTTATAGAGATAAATTTAAGCTACTGGAAAAAAAATAAAGCAAAAGAGATATGGGTTTAAGTCCAAAGGAGCTGCCTCCAGCCTAGCAGAGGCCTTGTAGGATCTAAGCTGTGTGGTCAGTGCTGAGAAGAGGGGTCAGAGGCTTACATGCGAGGAGCTGGGTGCCTGTGAGGTCCTCAGCAACACACCCTCAGCCAGGGCCCGGTCCACAGCCTGCCTTGCTAGCTCCTCCAGCTGCTGTTCATCCTGCAAGAGGCTCCCCCAGCCAGTGGCCATCCCAACCTGCAACAGAAGGAGAGAGGAGGGCTTAGTGACAGATGACCTGGGGCCCAGCAACTGGCAGTGTGGTACAGGGAAGAGAACACTGGCTGGCAGCTCTTAACGACTTCCATGAGTGCAAAACGGAAAGTCTGACGAAGCATTTCCATTGACAGTCTCTCTTTTGAGTCCTAATACAATGACAGCATTATTCTCCCAGGAAGGAAGCAGAGGCTCAGAGAGATGAAGTGACTTGCTCAAGACAATGACTAGCAAAACTTGGACTTGAACCCAGGTCTCTGAACTCCCAGCCCAATGCTTTTCATTGGAGAGAAAGGTGCTAATGTCATATATGACTGGGACAAGTTCTTTCTCTTCCCAGAACTACAGGTTCTCTACCTGTGAAATAAGGGTCTGAACTAGACCATGGTTTCCAAACCGGCTGAATACTCTGCAGAGTATTCTTTGGAAAAGAAGACAGATCCTAGGCCCTGCTAGAGATTCTGATTCAAGAGGTCTGAGCAGAGGGAAGAGCTGAAGCTCTCTTTTTTAAATAAATATTCCTGGAATGGGAACCACTGCAACATATTGTTAATTCCCTTTCTAGTTTCAAATAAATTATGCAAGAGTGGGGGAAATGAGCCCTCCGTGGAATACTATTAAATGCAAATAAAGTGAACCCCTCCCTCATACTAACCAGAGGCAAAATCACTAGCAGGAAATGATGACATTCCTTGTACGGACATCTATCATTGCAGAACCAAACACAGAAAACATTTTTGAGAAGTCATGTTAGCAGGATAGGAATAACTGAAACCCAGTTCCCAGTGTAATAGGAGTCCCACTGGCTGCCAGAGACACACTGGGTGAACCAACTCACACTTTGACACTCACTGACTTTGCAGCAGGCCCCAGGGGTTTAAGAAGATCTGAAAGAAAAACTGTGGCCAGAACACGGCTACTCAGCTCAGTAGTCACAGGAAGAGAGCTGGAGAGTGATCTCCATCATATTTGGCTCCATCCCCCACTCCCCAGGACAGAACTGGTGCTAAGCCAGTCATGAAAGTCTGTGGGCCTCAGCACAATTATTGAAAGAATGAGCATGTGATTTCAAAAGGGTCCTCTCAGGTGAGACACAGATAAGGGCAGTCATAGTAAAGAATGAAACTCTGGGGTCAGTCAGATGGGTTTGAAGCCATGATAATTACTTCTTTTATAAATAAGGACACTGTGTCGATTAACTGAAAAAAAAAAAAAATCTGTGTGTAGTGCCTTAGCAGTGTTTAGAGTTTATATGTGGGAGCTTCTTTTCTGGCTGTACCCATTTTACAGTGAGAATACTTGTCAAATGTAATGCAGCAGCCTTGTGGCAAAGCCAAGACTAGCACCTGTGACTCTGACTTTAGAGCAATGGAACCCTCCAGTGGCCCCCATCTCTTCACAGCTCTGGGATTCCAACATCTTTGCCTGCTGTTGGCCTTTCGTTTAGCTGGTAAACACTGACTGGCATTTAATACCAGGACCCAGACTGAGAATGCAAAGAAAGATAAGACAAAAATAATTACTATGAAAAATACTGATTGGGCCCTTTCTCATTCTACAGTCTCAACCCTTCTTGTGGCTTTGTTTTGCTGATGACATCAAATCTGTAACTTCACTATAGTGCTTTTCCTGACCTTCAAAGGAGAATATCCAACTGCTTACTGACAGTCTCCATAGAACCAGAATAGAATGTATTGTCTGCCCATAAATCTGCTCCCGCTCTTGATGAACCCCGCCCAGGCACCCAAAGTGAACGTCGCTCAGTTGCATTGGACTCTTTGCGACCCCATGGACTATACGTTCATGGAATTCTCAGGCCAGAGAACGGAGTGGGTAGTCTTTCCCCAGGCACCCAAGCCTTGTATATACTTCTTGCCTACACCTTTTCTGCCCAAATCCTGTGGATTCTAAGTATATTGTACTCTGAGTTCCTTGATTTCTCTCCACCTCCACTGTTGGCAGCCTAATTCTGAATACCGCCATCTCTCCCCTAAGCACTGAACAGGTTCAGAGTGATGTGTCTTCAGGACACACAAGCTTCTCTCCCGCTTCCAGGCCTTGGCATTTGTTTCTTTGGGACAATTCTCACCCCTCCCGATCAGCATTCACGACTTAAGTTTCAGAAGCTGTCCCTATTCCCCGCCCGGGGCTTCCTTCTACAGCTCATTAGTTTTCCCTGTACGGTAAGGAATAGGGGTCTTGATCACTTCTCTAGCTCCAGCGCCTACTACTGAATTCGATGAATTTTAAATGAATGAATGGTGAATGAATGACAAGCTGGAGCCCGATGACCAAAAGCTTTAACATGCCCGCAAGAAAATCCGGTCGGACTTTAAGCCAAGGGCCAGGTCAGTGCTTGCGGGCAGCCGGGGCCAACAACACGGTCTCTTGCCCAGGCTTGCCCTACCTCCTGGGCCCGCTTGCTCTCAGTCGGGGCAAAGTTTGGTTCTAATCGTTTCCTCTTCTGTTGTGTTTAAAGAAAACAAAAACAAAAACCAAAAACCCCAACAACTCCGGCTCTAGTCTCACCGGCATCGAGTCCCCGACACCAGCCCGATCTGGAGTCAGATCTGGGGAATCTGGAATCAAGAAGCACTAGCCCCACCCCCTCACTGGACACCAGTTTCCAGGTCCCTGCCGTGGGTGTGAGCGGCAACATCTCCTGGCCACCGGGCTCCCGATCGCCGACCAGACCCCTCCCTCGTGTCCTTCCTCCCGAAGAAACGTGACCCTTGCGGGCCGCCGTTGCTGTTCCCCAACCTACTCTTCCGTCGTCCAGCCGCGTTCCTTACTCTGGCCTCCGACGCCTTAACGCGAGCTTAGGGGGCGGGGCCTCGAGGAGACCCAACGCGCTTGCGCGGACCGACCCGGCTGGGCTTAAAGAGCAGGGCGGGGAAGGAGGCTGGTACTTGCGGAGCTGGACGGCGTCTGGGAGGGGACAGTCCGTGGCTGGACCCAGGGGGGATGGGACCTTGGGAAGGAGGGGAGTGCAGAGCACGTAGGGCGTCAGAGCTGGCGATGTCCGATGCAAGATGGGGGAACCCGGTGGCCAAAATGGGACAGTCACTACATAGGGGACACACAGTTGATGGTGGTAGGAGTGGTTATAGAGGCAGGCCAGAGAGAGACAGAGACCCGCGCACGGTCCCCGTAGCACGCGGAAGGCCGAGCCGGTGTTGGAACCCAGGCTTCTGTTTTCTACTTAACTGAGTCCCAGAAAACAACACCCGATTTCTCCAGCCATGGGGCAGCTTCAGGAAAAGCCTTAATGGCAGAAGCAAAGAAGTTTCTCATTTTTCCTGCAGTTTTAAAGTTAGGGACTTTGAGGGTGATCCAGTGCTTCACAAAATGTCCAATATCACTTACACCAGAATCTTCTGCAGTTTTTTTAATGCAGATTTTTGATCCTTATCCTTCCTCACCCCTTGGCAGCGCCCCAGTTCTTTTAACTTTCCTTCCTTCTGGGTTGTGATAGGTTCTTCTCAGTCTGAAGCACTTGATATGAATTTTAATTAAACTGAATTTATCCGTCTAGGCTCTGGGGAATTAACCATGAGAAAGAGCCCCTCTTTTTACATCTGATTATTAAAGGTAGATAGGTAAACTCTTTTTCTGGGGGAGTAGGGAAGCCTTCCAGGGTCTTAAATGATGGGTAGGAATATGTAAGCAGTGAAGGAAGTAGGGGTGGAGGTGAGAAGCAGGAATGGGGACAGTGTACCAAATAGCCAGAGCAGAAACAAAAAAGCCAAATAATGAATGTGGCTAGTTTTGTTTTGGAGACAAGGAGGAGTCTGGTGTAGACACTGGGGGCTTGGAGCAGCCTCTTAGGAGCTCATTCTTGGAAGGAAGCCTTGGATGCTAGGTTAAGAAGTTTAGCATTTGTGCAATGAGTTATCTAAAAATATTAAGCAAGAAAGAGATGTGGTGTATAAGATACTTGTAACAGCATGGCTGATGGTTTGTAAGTGCAGAGACCAAGGCCAGAGAGAGAGCTCAGAGGGAGTTAAAGTATGAGATAATGAGGCAGGCCTGAGAAGACAGAGAGACGGGGACAGACTAAAGAGATATTTAGGAGAGAGAACTATGATGATAAATCAGCGGCCCAACCCAGGGGACAGGATGGTTCCAACTCCTTAAACAAAGTATGTACATGCTCTATCTACAGGACACACAGCTTTCCAGTTTTGTTGGTGGGAAGGAAGGGAGAGGTGGTCTGCTTGTTGTACAACAGTGATTCCAGTGTTTTGCCTGCTTTTGTACCTAAGAGAGAGACTGAAGCAGCAGTTACTATAATAAAACCCAGGTGCCAGGAAAAATCCTGTGTTAACAAGGAACAAAGGAATCTATTTCTAGTGCAGCGTGAAATTAAAAATAAAAAAACCGTGACCCAGCATTCTCGGTGCAGGTTCTCCTCTTTCAAGTTAGGTGCCGAATGATATGTATCAGGTGCATATTGGTGAGATTTGAAGAGTATCCCAGACCTTAACACCACTTTGGTAGAGTTCTCTCACATTGTGGCAGATAAGGTATCTTCATTCCCATTTTGTAGGTACAGCAGCTGAGCCTCAGAAGTTACGTAACTTGTTCAAGAAACCCCAGTTTGTGGTGAGACTGGGAGTGAAGGGCTGTTGGCCATGGATCTTTTCAGTGAGGTTTTGCCTTTCTTGCTCCCTCTGCCCAGATGCTTTTTCCCCTTGTTATTGTTGTTTAGTCGTTAAGTCATGTCTGACTCTCTGCGACCCCATGGACTGCAGCATGCCAGGCCTCCCTGTCCATCACCAGCTCCTGAAGTTTACTCAGACTCACGTCCGTTGAGTCGGTGATGCCATCCAACCTCTGCTTTTCTCCATAAATCTTGGCATAAGGGCTCCTTCTTGTTCAGATGTTTCCTCCTCAGGTGACATCCCCATCTGATTAGCCTGTATCACATTTTTCCTGTGTATTTTCTGCATAGCACTTCTTAGTATCTGAAATTATTAATGTTATGGGTTTCCCTCCACTCAAAAGTGAGCTCCATGAAAATAGGGGCAGTATCTGTCTTTTTCTCGGAGAAGGCAATGGCACCCCACTCCAGTACTCTTGCCTGGAAAATCCCATGGATGGAGGAGCCTGGTAGGCTGCAGTCCATGGATCGCTAAGAGTCGACACGACTGAGCGACTTCACTTTCACTTTTCACTTGCATGCATTGGAGAAGGAAATGGCAACCCACTCCAGTGTTCTTGCCTAGAGAATCCCAGGGAGGGTGGGCTGCCATCTTTGGGGTCGCACAGAGTCGGAGACGACTGAAGCGACTTAGCAGCAGCAGCAGCATCTGTCTTTTTCACCACTTTAGCCTCAGCACCTGGAATAGTAGGTAAGGGAGGGAAATCAAGATTAGGTTAAATCATGGGATGTTTCAGTTGCTTCTCATAAGCTGTCTTGTTTGATCCCCTCCCAGCGTTTCCCGGAGAAGGCAATGGCACCCCACTCCAGTACTCTTGCCTGGAAAATCCCATGGACGGAGGAGCCTGGTGGGCTGCAGTCCATGGGGTCGCTAAGAGTTGGGCATGACTGAGCAACTTCACTTTTACTTTTCACTTTCATGCATTGGAGAAGGAAATGGCAACCCATTCCAGTATTCTTGCCTGGAGAATCCCAGGAACAGAGGAGCCTAGTGGGCTACCGTCTATGGGGTCGCACAGAGTCAGACACGACTGAGGCGACTTAGCAGCAGCAGCAGCCTTTCCAGGTGGGTACTGTATCTCCTTTAGATGGATAAGAAAAACATAAAGTGAGGTTGAGTCTGTGGTCTGTTACTTTTGAGGCCATAGACCCTTTGAGAATCTCCATTAGATGTAAACATTTTGCAGACCATGGGGAGGAGTTCAAAGACCTCTCTGGGCTGACCAGGTATCCCACATCAAGGAAGCCAGGATTAGGGAACTTGCCCATGGTCTTTCTGGCCTCATGCCTTTGCTGGTTCCTCACCCCGTGGCAGGGATAGATTCCCTTTAGTGGGCAACAGGAAACCTGCCGAAGATTTTGGAGCAGAGTTTATGATGCCCCAAGTCCTTCGATGTCTCCGACAGGAGTTCAAATCCTGATTCCACAAATTACCAGTGTGACTGTGGGCAAGGCTTTTCACCTCTCTGGATCCCCTCATTTCCTTCACTTTCAAAATGGAATCTTTTCTTTTTCTAATAATAGCTAATCTTTATTTGATCTGCTCGTTAAGGGCTGGGTACTTGGGTGCTGGCTTTGCACTTGCTATCTCACTTTCACCACGACCTTTGGAGGTGAGGACTGTTATCATGTCCATTTTACAGCTGGGGACTTGAGGGCTTGAAGAGATGCCCTGACTTGCCAAAGACTGTGGAGCTTCACACTCTTCGCCACTGTGTCCCTACACATGCACCGTGGGGTGTGCCATGAGCTCAGGCTTCACAAAGCTGACTTCTGAATCCATTGCAAACTCTGTTCTTAGGGTTTGTGGGAACAGTTGAGTCTTGATGAGGTTAAAAAAGAGAAGAATGGCTACACTGCTGTGTGAATGGAGGCCAGTCTCTTGAATTTGTACGTTGCCTTTCACCCATGAGGGCCTCTGGCCAAGCCTAGTCTGGGCCTCTTGACTGGGACATCTGTGTTTTCCCAAGGTCTGCATTTGTGCACGTGGCCACTGTCTTTTTAGCAATGGCATCACTTTGCCTGGAATTATGAGGCTGTTTCCCTACCTGGCTGGGGGCCACTGCTTGGCCATTCACAGTAGAATTCCTCTGTCTTCCAGTGCCTAGCACAGGCCTGGCCCAGCAGTGCTGCTCAGGAAATGCCTTGGGAATCAAAGGGAGGACTTCTTCATGTGTTGAGAATTTACTGTGTGCCAGGCCCATCCCAGACACTTTATATGTGTTATCTCATTTACACGCCACAGGATCCTGGGAGGGAGAAGTCACTGTTTCCATTTTGCTGAGAAGAAACAGACTCAGCTGGGCTTTGCCTTAGGCCCACTTGGGATAATTGATGGCATCAGGACTGATGCCAGGGCCTGTGTGCTCACAGTGAATTCTTGAAGCTGTAGGCTGATAAAGGGGAGACACACTCCTCAGCACGTAGGATCCTCAGAGACTTTCTACTCACAAGCTTCTAGTCCAGCTCTCATTTCATCCAAGAGGAAGCAGAATCCCAAGAAGTGATGACTTACTCTCTGACAGTCCCTTTTTTCCACTTACTACTTATCCTTATTGGGACTCCCTGCAGGGCAGGGTGAGATCCGATTTTACCCATCATTATACCACTCAGGGGAGCTTCCCAGGTGGTCCAGCGTTAAAGAATCAGCCTGCAATGCAGGAGACGCGGGTTCAATCCCTGGATTGGGAGTGAGTGAGTGAGTGAAGTCGCTCAGTTGTGTCCCACTCTTTGAGACCCATGGACTGTAGCTCACCAAGCTCCTCCGTCCATGGGATTCTCCAGGCAAGAATACTGGAGTGGGTTGCCATTTCCTTCTCCAGGGGATCTTCCCAACCCAGGTCTCCCACATTGCAGGCAGACGCTTTAACCTCTGCACCACCAGGGAAGCCCCTGGATTGGGAAGATCCACAGAAATGGCAACCTACTCCAGCAGTCTTGCCTGGAGAATCCCACCAACAGAAGAGCCTGGTGGGCTACAATCCATGGGGTCACAAAGAGTTGGACATGACTTAGCGACTAAACAATACCAGCCAGGTAGCTGGTATTGTTGACACTCGGTAAATGCTTTTAAATTTTATTTATTATGAAAGTATTGAGAAAAGTATAAAGATTAGTGTAACAGACACCCATATACCCACCACCCAAAAACTGCTCATGTAGCTGAAGTCCCCTCTGTGTTCCTTTAAACTGCCCCACCCCACCCCCAGCAAAGTTAAGAGTCTCCAGGATTTGTTGTTTGTTATTCTATGCCATTTTTTAAATTGAGTTTAATTCGTATACCATAAAATTCAACCTTTTCAAGTTTTTCAGTTTGGCAACTTTTAGTGTACTCACAAGACTTCATCTATCATCACTATCTAATTCCAGAACAATTTCACCCCTAAAAGGAACCCTATACTCATTATCAGCAACTCTCCCGATTCTTCCCTCTCTTCAGCCCTTGGCCATCACTAATCTGCATTCTGTCTCTATGGATTTGCATATTCTGGACACTGAATGTAAGTGAAATCCTGTACGTGGCCCCTTGTGTGTGGCTTCTTTCATTTATCATAATGTTTTCAAGATTTACCCATGGTGTAGTACGAATCAATATTTCATTCTGTTTTTGCCTGAATGGTATTCCATTGTGTGAATACAGCAGGCAGGTGAATTATCCATCAGTTGGTGGAAATTTGGGTTGTTTCTGCTTTTTGCTATTATAAATAGTGCTGCTATGAACCAGTTTTTGTGTATATTTTCAGTTCTCTTGGGTATGTAAGTGGATTCGCTGGGTCACATGGTAACTGTTTTACTTTTTGAGGAACTGCCACTGTTTCTAAAGTGGCTGCACTATTTTACATCCCCACCAGCAATGTACAAGCATTTTAATTTTTATATCCTCACCACTTGTCTGTTTGATTATGATAATCCTAGTGGGTGTGAAGTAGTATCTCATTGTGGTTTCCATTTATATTTCCCTAATAACTAAGTTTCCCTGGTGGCTCAGACAGTAAAGAATCTGCCTGCAATGTGGGAGATCCAGGTTCAGTCCCTGGGTTGAGAAGATTCCCTGGAGAAGGGAATGGCTACCCACACCAGTATTCTTGGGGCTTCCCTGGTACCTCAGATGGTAAAGACTCTGCAGTGTTGGTAACCTGGGTTCAATCCCTGGGTCAGGAAGATTCCCTGGAGAAGGATATTGAGCATGTTTTCATGTGTTTACTGGCCATTTGTTTGGAGAAACGTCTGTTAAAGCCTTTTACCCATTTTAAGAAAAGAGAATATTGCTGTTTTAAGAATTGTTTATATTTCTGGATACCAGACTCTTTTATGATATATGTAATATATCTTATTTTATATATATATATATATTTATATTTATATATATATACACACACACTCTTATACCAGGTATATGATTTGTAATAGTTTCTCCCATTCTGACAGTTTCCTTTTTGGCTTCTTGATAGTGTCCTTTGGAGCACAAATGTTTTAAATCTTGATGAACTCTAATTCATCTATTTCTTCCTCGATTGCTTGTGTTGAGTGTCATGTCTATGAGACCATTGCTTAATCTCAAATCATGAAGACCTAGAGCCAGTTTTCTGAAGCAAGAGAAGCTACTGCAATGAGAAGCCTGTGTACCACAGCTAGAGAGTAGCACCCGCTGTCCATAACTCCAGAAAAGCCCACATAGCAATGAAGACCCAGCGCAACCAAAAATCAGTCAATAAAATTATTAAAAAGTTTAATCACAAATCATGGAGACTTTACACCTATGTCTTTTTTTGTGAGATTTATAGTTTCTGCTCTTCAATCATTTGATTCATTTTTAGTTAATTTTTGTATATGGTATGAGGTTGATCCTATGCATTTTTAGTACTTTTACTCAGTGTGTATTTGTAAAAAATAAATGAGTCTGTTTTTCCTGTTTTTTGGACTTTAAATAACATATGTGTTCTTATCCAACTTGATTTGCATTCAGTCTTATGTTGGGAGAGTCATCCATGTTGGTAAGAGTAATCAGTTCATTTGTTTTCACTGTTCTACAGGTTTCATTGCATAAAAATACCACATTTCATTTACCTTTTGTCCTATGAATGATCCTTCCAGCTGTCTCTAGTATTTTGCTATCACAAATGATAAATAGTCTAACCATGTGCCTTCTTGTGCAATATGTTGAAGGTCATGGGCATATTCAGCTTTACAAGATAATACAAAATTACTCTCCTAAGTGGTTGAGATGGCTGGATGGCATCACTGACTCGATGGACGCGAGTCTGAGTGAACTCTGGGAGTTGGTGATGGACAGGGAGGCCTGGCGTGCTGCGTTCATGGGGTCGCAAAGAGTCGGACACAACTGAGCAACTGAACTGAACTGAACTGAAGTGGTTTTACAAATATGTATTCCTGCCAGTGATGTATTAGAATTGCCCTTATACAGCATCCTCACCAAGACTCACTCTTGTCAGGCCTTTTCTTTTTAAATTTAAAATATAAATTTATTTATTTTAATTGGAAGTTAATTACTTTACAATATTGTATTGGTTTTGCCATACATCAACATGAATCTGCCACAGGCTTTTTTTTGTCAGGCTGTGTGCATGCGTGCATACTGAGTTGCTTTAGTCGTGTCCAACTCTTTGAGACCCCATGGAACTGTAGCCCAGCAGGCTCCTCTGTCCATGGGATTCTCCAGGCAAGAATACTGGAGTGGGTTGCCATGCCCTCCTCCAGGGGATCATTCCCAACCCGTGGATTGAACCCACATCTCTTATGGCTCCTGCACTGGCAGGTGGGTTCTTTACCACTAGCACCAAGTGGGTGTGAAATGGTATCTTATTAGGACTTCCCAGATTAATAGCAAAATATTTATTTTTCAGTAAATATTTGCACAATTGACTGGACGGCATGAAAGAATGAATTCAGCTCTTTGATGAGGAGATGACCCTTGGCTCTGCCTGTGGCTAGAGGGTGGTAGGGCTCTGGGCCTAGACTGTTGGCTATTTGTAGGGAGACTCTGAAACTAGGAAGTGTTGAGTGAGACTGACAACTCTGTATATGTGGGGGAAGGCAGTGGTCACCTTGAAACCAGTGATGGGACTGTTGCCTCAGGGAGAGGGTATCGTCTTGCCTTTCCATCTCCCCAAACTTTCACCAAGTAGGAAGGCAGGTGGAGAGAAGCCTGAAGGGAATTGTATAGGATGACAATAGGGTCCCACCATCTTAGGAATGACCCTTTCTTGAGGACCTTCTCATGGTGTCTGTATAGATGGTTGTGTTTTCCTTGTTTATTCACTAAGTTTGGGAATGATGATAATGATAATAAAAATAATAGTAAGGATTGTGTATTAATACATTATGTGTGGGGCATTGCACCTTTTCCTTTTTATAAGTAATATCTCATTTAATTCCTGTGGAGTGTGCTGTGTGCTCAGTCATTTCTAACTTTTTTTTGACCCCATGGACTGTAGCCTCCCAGGCTCCTCTGTCCATGGAATTTTCCAGGCAAGAATACTGGAATGGGTTTCCATTTCCTCTTCCCACCCAGGGATCAAACCCATGTCTCTTGCATCTCCTGCTTTGGCAGGTAATTCTTTACCATTGCACCACCTGGGAAGCCCTCTTGTGGAGTAGGTACTGTTATTACTCCTGTGTTATGGATGAGGAACAGAGGATCAAAGGGACAGGATAACTGAGGATTTGCACTCATGCAGTCTAACTCCAGAACGCCTAAACATTGTGCTGTATTGTTAGCGTGGCTCAGCTAAACCTGGAACAGGAAAGAAAGGAGAAGCTTGCCCAGGCTTGGGTGGTTGAGAAGCATAAGCCACAGTATCTGCTAGGCGTGGAGAGGGCAGCGGGGAGCAGAACAAAAGGCCCCTGGGAAGATAGTTCCTAAGAGGTAGATTCCCCACCCCCCCGCAATGGACATGACCCATTGGGCAGGTCCGCATGGGCACCTCTTCTGTGCCAAGTCCTGTGCTGACTGCTGGCGATGCACAGTGGGATCCACTCTTGTGGGAGAGACGGGTGGTAAATAAGGCAACCTACCAGTACAGGTAAGCACGGGCTCCCCAGTTGCCACTAGTGGTAAAGAACCCGCCTGCCAACGCAGGAGACATAAGAGACGTGGGTTCAATCCCTGGGTGGGTAAGATCCCCTGGCGGTGGAAATGGCAACCCACTCCAGTATTCTTGCCTACAGAATCCCATGGACAGAGGAGCCTGGCAGGCTATAGTCCATGGGGTCGCAAAGCACTGGACACGACTGCAGGGACTTAGGACACATGCACCAGTAAGCGTAACTTAAAAACTGAGCTATATGATACCAAGAAGGAAGAGATAACATTTGTGGAAGGGACCTATTTTAGCCGTGTAATCAAGGGAGGCCTCTTTGAGGAGGTGACATTTGAGCTGAGACTTAAAGGACAGGAAGGAGGCAGCCATGCCCTAGTGTGGAGTGGGAGTATTCCGAGTAAGGGAATGGCAGAGGGAAAGTTCCCAAGGAGGCAGAAAGGAGATTGGTGTTGTTTATAAGGTCTCGGAAGCTGGTGGGTATGTAGTGGAGTGAGTGGGAGGGTGGGGCTGCTGAGGTGAGGCTGAGGAGTTGGCAGGGTCTCTAGGTCAAGGGCAGCAGACAAGTTTACAGTCTGCAAGTTTAAATGAGGTCCAGGGACTCCTTAGATACTCTCCTCCTGTTTGTCTCTAAGGACGGGGGTCTAAAATACTCGGAAGTGATTGAATCCTAGTACAAGTATCCCCCACTTTTTGAAAGTTGGATTTACTTCAGCTTTCATAAAAGACTTTCTCTTTTAAAAACATTTATTTTTATTTATTTGGCTGTACCAGGTCTTAGTAGCAGCACGGGGGATCTTTAGTTGAGGCATGCAAACTCTTAGTCGCAGCATGTGGGATCTAGTTCCCCGATCAGGGTTCTAACCTGGGCGCCCTGCATAGGGAGTGTGAAGTCTTAGCCACTGAACAACCAAGGATGTCTCCATAAAAGATTTTTACTTCACTTGTATAAAAGATCTGTCTTAGAACGGAAGGCAACCCACTCCAGGATTCTTGCCTGGAGAATCCCATGGACAGAGGAGCCTGGTAGGCTACAGTCCACTGAGTTGCACAGAGTCAGACATGACTGAAGCAAGTGAGCATGCATGTACATTGATATAAGCAACAGCGTGGGTTAAGCTCCAAGGAAGTATGCAGAGTGAAAAAAGCCAATATCAAAAGATTACCTATCCACTGTATGCTTTCATTTATAGAACATTTCTGAATTGACAGTTTTAGAAATGAGTGACAGGAGGTTGCCAGGGGTTAAGGATGGGAGGGAGGAGGGTGTGATTATGAAAGGTAGCACCTTTGTATTGTTGGAACTGTTGAATATCTTGATGTGGTGGTAGATCCTTGAATCTGCACAGATGAGAGAGTTGCACAGAATTTAATACATACATGTACATGCACACACATACACACAGGGTATAAAACAGGGAAAATCTGAATAAACTTGGGGGATTCTATCAGTGTCAATACAGGGGATCTCTCTCTCTGTTATTTCTTTTTTGACTCTTTGAAAAAATTTTTTTGTTTGTTTTAAAAAATATATATTTACTTATTTGGCTGTGCTGGGTCTTAGTTGCGACAGGAGACTCTTAGTTGCGTCATAAGGGATCTGACCAGGGATAGAACCTGGGCTCCCTGCATTAGAAACACAGACCCTTAGCCAGTGGACCACCAGGGAAGTCCCTGTATTATTTCTTATAGATGCTTGTGGCTATATAAATATCTCAAAAATTTCAAGTGAAAAGTGAAATTTAAGACCCCAAGTGTTAGGTAGGAAAAGAGACATTTTAATAACAACATTTTCAACCTATTTTAAAAAATCCCTGCAGGCTGTCCTAAAGGAAATCTCTCACCCTTAAGTTTGCAAAGTCTAGATTTGCAGAGAGGTGGGCAGTATACCCTGAGATGTGAGACAGCACAAGTTCACCCTGCACACCTCACAATTTCCAGGGTAGACCGTTTCATTCCCAGGGTAGACCAATCGGGTTGGCTTCCAAGCCTAACTCGTTGAGCCTCTGTCTGCCCTTCACCCCCTCACCGCAAGCTGATGGACCATGATCACAAAGGCATAACCACAACCTCATCCCACTGTCCATCCATCTCTAACTGGTCTTCTGAGAGTTCTTCCCTCATTCTCCACTCCAAAAACAGATACCTGGACCTTAGGAGCAAGCCTAGAACCAGTCCCAACCTGGGGGGCATCAGAGATTGTTTGTTGAATGCAATGAAACAGGAAGTTGATGTAGGCTGGGACAAGCCTGTCCTGATCCTGAGACCCCAGGGAGGGCCTAGGCTGTGGCACAGGATTTTGGGGTGGCTGTGGTCTTACAAGATTCTGGGACCTCCGTGGTGGCCTACAAAGATGTCCCTTCTAGAATGTTGACTGCCCTGGACACTATCTCAGATTCCATCCCAAGAGTGGAAGACCCAACAAGGCCTCCCCACTAGACAACCCCGACATACTCATCACTGCAGGGCTGGTGTGTTCACACTGTTGGCCTCTTACCATGGGTTAAGCACTCCGGTTCATTTGTAGCAGAGGTCGCCAGCCCCCAGAACCCCACGATATGGGACCATGGCCTGTTAGAAACTGAGTCGCACAGGAGGAGGTGAGTGGTGGGTGAGCAAGCAAAGCTTCATCTCTATTTACAGTCGCTCCCCATTGCTCACATTACCTCTTGAGCTCTGCCCTGTCAGATCAGTGGCGGCATTAGACTCTCATAGGAATGGGAACTCAACTGTGAACTGCACACCCGAGGGATATGAGAATCATCCGTAAACCATCCCCATCTTCCAAGGTCTGTGGAAAAATTGTCTTCCATGAAACCAGTCCCTGGTGCCCAAAAGGTTGGGGACCGCTGATTTCTATCTCTCAGCAACATTTTAAGGCAGGTACTCCTTGTATAGCCATTTTTCAGAGAAGGACCCCAAGGCTCAGAGAGGTTAAGTTACTAGCTCAGGGTCACTCAGCTTGTGAATGGTAGAGCAACAATTTGAAGAGGTGGTCCTAAAACGTGCTCAGCCTCATCCATGCAGATGCAAAGCTGAAAAAGAATCATTGCCTGCTGGATGGGGCCAATGATGCTGTCATCAAACATTTACAAAGGGTATGTATATGTCAGACACAGGCTAAGCTCTTTACATACCTATTTCCTTGCCTCTGCATAACAATCCAGTGGAATAAGATTATGCTAGTTTTATGATGGAAATTGAAGCTCCAACAAAAAAAAGTTACCTGCTTACGCTCAAGCAGCAAGTATGTGGCAGAGCTGAACAGTCTGACTCTAAATTTTTTTTTTTCTTTTTTTTTTTTTGGCCACTTTGCACAACATGTGCAATCTTAGTTTCCTGACCAGGGACTGAACCCACACCTCTACAATGGAAGTGCGGAGTCTTAATCACCGAGCCACCAGGGAAGTCCTAAGCAGTCTGACTCTGGAGCCGTATCTATTGGACCCTCTTCTGCCCAGTTTCCTCCTTTTTATCCCTGTCTCCCCTCCTGCATACACTGACCCCCCCAGGCTTTCTTCTTGCTGCTGTTTCCTCTCTCCTCCTACCCCGGGCTCACCCAGGTCCAGAGCCCCCTCCCCGCTCCTTCATACGCTGAGCACAGTTTGGAGGCTGGGGTTGGGTCAGACTATGTGGATGGTGACCTCCAGGGGTCAGCTCACACCCTAGAGTGTCCTTCAGCCCTTCCTACTTCCACCCAGGTGCCTGGCAAGGAAAGTCCTGGAGGGGCCCACCAGCCAGTCCTCTTACCTATCGGCCATGACCAGAATGTGTGTGGCCTGCAGGATGCGGTGGACAGAGCGAGCAGGACACCCTACCCGGCAGAGAGGCCAGCGTGCCAGGGAGGGGGGCAGGGCTAGGCCTCTCAGGGCCGGGTGTTTCTGGAAGCTGATATGAGCCACAGCAACTGCTGGCATTATCTGGGTTCTAAGAATAGCCTGGGCTGAAGAGTTGGGGGGCAGGGCTAGGGAAGAGAGCAGGAGCCTTTTTCCATTGCCCCCTCTGCCCCTGCTGCTTGTCCTAGAAACTGGGAAGCCTTCCTTCTGGCTTACCACGTGCTCTGGGATATACCTTGTCCACCTTTGGGTGGAGGATAGGGGGCATCCCAGGGATTCAGACCCAGGGCTGAGAGCACTGAGTCCACACGCTGAGGTCCAGCCTTCCCCCAGGCCCTTCCCACGGGCAGAGTAGGGGCTTGCTCTTTCAAGGACTGATGTTTTGGAGGCTACCTTTATTCATTTAGCAAACACTAAGAAACAGGTAGACACGATTCAGAATTCAAAGGTACAACCACCATGTGTAAAACAGATGTCTAGTGGGAGGCCGCTGGATAGCACAGGGAGCTCAGCTTGGTGCGCTGTGATGACCTAGAGGGGTGGGTTGGGGAGGTGGGAGGGGGGTGGGAGAGAGTGGGTATATGTATACATGTAGCTGATTGACTTTGTTGTACTGTAGGAACTAACACAATGTTACAAAGCAATTATACTTCAATAAAAAAAAAATTCAAAGGTGCAAAAGGATACACAGGGGAAAATACTAGTCTCTCCCTTTCCTGGCCTCTAGCCACCTAGTCCTCTCTGCTCCTCACTTTTCTCACTTAATGAAATATCCTGAAATTACGGTAATGTAAATCACAGTAATATATTATGAGAGGAAACCCACATGTCACATTGTGAGTCTCCACTATGTGCCAGGCACTGTTCTAAACTCTTCAGATGTTCTAACCCATATAGTGCTCATCAGAATCCTATGTGGTAGGTAATTAGTCTGAATCTCCTTTGTTAAGACGGAGAGGGCAATGGCACCCCACTCCAGTACTCTTGCCTGGAAAATCCCATGGATGGAGGAGCCTGGTAGGCTGCAGCCTATGGGGTCGCTAAAGTCGGGCCAGCTGAGCGACTTCACTTTCATGCATTGGAGAAGGAAATGGCAACCCACTCCAGTATTCTTGCCTGGAGAATCCCAGGGACAGAGGAGCCTAGTGGGCTACTGTCTATGGAGTTGCACAGTTGGACATGACTGAAGTGACTTAGCATCAGCAGCAGCAGCAGTCATTGTTAAGAGGTCAAGTATTTTTCCAAGACTTCATTGCTGGTAATTGATCAGAGCCAGGGTTCAATCCCAGGCAGTCTGACATCAGACAAGGTATTCCTCATCACTGCTCCCAACTGCTGTTCACACTTACGTCCCATCCACTACGCACCACACTGTTGCTCTTCCTAAGGGCTGAAGCCAGAGATGCATTGCCATGGCCAGACTCAGTCTGAGCTGCGGCAAAGAGCAAGAAAGCCGAGGTCTCTGCCCTCTTGGAACTGGCATCCCCGTGCCCACGAGTATCTGTCAACCAAAGTAGGAGGAGGGAAAGTCACGTGTCACTCACGTGCCCATCTACAGTCTGCTGTTCATACCACCCTGTCCCTTATCTACCGGCCCTTTACTCACTCGGCCCCTGAGCAGCAAGGCCTGAGAGCTCAGAGCTATAGGTAGGTACATGGAGGGCCAGACAGAAGTAGACACAAGAGATCAGAGAGGCCCCTGTGAGCTTCATCTTCTGCCCCCAGGATCCATTTCAGCAGGGCTGGTGAGGGGGATGTCTCTAATCCAGGGCCCAACCATTGTTTGAAGTCGGGAACAATTGAAGGGCAAGGGAGCTATAGATAGACCCACAGCTGCTGTCACCTGTTCCCGCCTGGGCACTGGGCCCAAGCATTGTCTCCGGGGGGTACTCTACCAGTGAGGGGCCCTGGGGGTGGGAGCTTGGTCCAGCCTAGTTCAGCTCCACAGAGACTGCGTTAGAGGCCAACACAGAGAAATAGAGTCTCGGTGGGCAGAGAGAGATAGGGTAACACAGAAAGACCAAGACCCTTGAGGGATACAGAAGACTCCCACCCAGTGTTGGAACCACTGAGACTCGCTGGGGCTCTGGGAGGGTCACATTCCCCAGGTGCCTCAGCAGCTGCTGAAGGAAGAGGCTTGGGGAGTACTCTGGGAGACCCCTGAAGTCTGTGAAAGGGAAAGGTTGTGCTTCTGGGTCTAGCCGCAGCTTTCATTCACTTCTCATTCACTCTGTGACCTTGGCCAAGGACCTGCTTCTTCCTCCTTGCCTCCGTTTCCCCAGCTGTCCAATGAGAGAGAGGGTTTGCATGGTTACTGAAGGGCCCCTCCAGCCTCTGATGCCTGTCCGGATGTCTTCCTCATGTGTCTAACCTCTCTCCCTCTTGCTGCCGTGGAGGCCATGGTTCGTTCCTTTGCTCGCCCTTTGTGAAGATGGGGACAGCTGGTCCTGCAGCCCCTCCCCCCAGTAATCTTTTGGCCATAAATCCATGCTGAGGCATCTCTCCACCGGATAAACAGCCCTGATACCTTTTGGCTGCCCTCATCCTATTTTCTGCTTGAAGCATCAGAGCCAGGGCCCACTCGGGCCCTCTGCGCTGCCCAGGGCCCCAGGAGAGGGGACAAGCCTGGGATGAGCAGGGCCCCCCTCCCACTGTCCACCCCCAGGGTGCCAGAGTGGAGGCCCCTCTCTGGGCCTCACCCCCTCGCATTTGGACCCTTATGGCAGCCGCCTCCTAAGCCAGTCTTCCTGCCCTGGTCTCGCCCCTGCAGCCAGTTCTCCACGCCAGCTGCCGTGGGGATCTTGTGAACACATGAATCTGGCCACACTGTCAGATGCCCTTGCTCAGAGCTCTTTGATGAAAAATATAAAATAAAAATGCCTTTGATGACTCCCCAACTCCTGCGGGATAAAGCACTGAATCCTCAACTGGCTTCTGAAGCTCTTCCTGATCCAGTCCCAACTGCTCCGTGCGCCTCAGCTCCCTTTACGCCCGGGTGGCTGCTCTGGCCTTGGTCTGGGTTCATGCTCTCCATCCTGGTCCTCTGTCTTCAGTGCCTCTCCCCGCCCAGGCCCCTCCTCTGTCCCTGGGCAGCCAGAGCCTCCTCACTGGCCTGCCCGTGGCCTCTCTCACCCTTTCCAGTCCCCTCTCCATATGGCTGCCAGAGTGATCATAATTTAAACATCAACACTTACTCTCCTGCTCCGTCCCTTCACACTTGGAATAAAGTCCTTGGAGATTCCCAGTGATCCAGCCCCTGCCTACTTGTCTCACCTCACCTCATAAAACTCCCCAAGTTCCCTCCCCAGCAGCCCTAGCCTTGCGATGACCTCAGACACACCAAGCTATGTTCTGCCTCGAGGCTTTTGTATTTACTGTTCCTTCTGGTTGGAATCTTGTCTCCTGGCTCTTCGCCTGGCTGGCTCCCCTCTTACCCTTCAGGTTTTGCCTTCCATGTCACCTCCTCAGAAAGGCCCTTCCTGACCAACCTGAACAGTTAACACCTCCGTTACCCTCTCCACCACCACCCAGCGTGGTGCCTTCAAAGCACGTGCTACAATCTTTTATTCTTCAGACTCCTCTATTCTGACATCTTTCTTCAATGTCACTCCTTTCCGGACAATCAGTGTTGTGTTCCCCTCCTGGCCACAGAAGAGAAGCTGTTGGATGCATACTGAGTTGCATTCACGTGTACCTCCCTCCTCAAGGCTTCCCAGGTGGCTCAGTAGTAAAGAATCTGCCCGCTAATGCAGGAGACCTGGATTCAATCTCTGGTCAGGAGGTTCCCCTGGAGAAGGGACTGGCAAGCCACTCCAGTATTCTTGCCTGGGAAATTTCATAGACAGAGGATCCTGGTGGGCTACAGTCCATGGGGGTTGCAAAGAGTCGGATACAACTGAGCAACTAACACTCCCTCCTTAACAGAGTCCTTCAGTGTCTTTATCCAGAGAAGGACTTCCAGGCACTGGGTGGCATTGGTGGCAGATATTATTGGGGGCTGGGATGGGGTTCCAATTCATCTTCTCTGCCTACCTTCTACCCTTGCTTTCTTCAATACTCAGATCCCACTGGTATTTTGGGCTAGAAGAGGAGAGGCCAGCATTTTTTTTTTTCCTTTCCTTTCTGGGCTTTGCTCCATCAGCTCATTTCTCATGAAAATCTCCCCAAAATAGGCCTGCCTCCAGGTCTGGCCACTACTAAGCTGTGGGTCCCAGGACTCTTGGCAATTGCTGATCTGAGGCCTTTGGTGCAGATGAACTGGGGACCCCTAGACCCAGGTCAGCTC
The DNA here is from genome assembly GCA_006408695.1 of Aepyceros melampus. Lineage (NCBI taxonomy): Eukaryota > Metazoa > Chordata > Mammalia > Artiodactyla > Bovidae > Aepyceros > Aepyceros melampus. Next base: position 225,640 of record SJXQ01002297.1, read on the forward strand.
CAGCTCCCCTACATCCTAAGACTTTCAGCCTTTCCTTCAGCCACATTACTCTCCTGACTCCTGCTTCCCCCCTCCCACTCTTAGCTAGGTTCAAGGTTCCCTGGTATAAACGGGGGTAGGCAGGCAGCATATCAGTTTTTGAGGGCAACGACTGGCCTGTCCAGGGCCACCTGGATCTGGGGGCCAGGGCCACCGGCTAGAAAGCCTGACGCCCAGCTCTCCCTGACAGCCCTTCCCAGGGATGTTAGGCGCTCTGTGCATGCTATGCTATGTCGCTCAGTCATGTCTGACTCTTTGTGACCCCATAGACTGTAGCCCACCAGGCTCCTCCATCCGTGGGGATTCTGCAGCCAGAATACTGGAGTGGGTTGCCATTTCCTCCTCCAGGGGATCTTCCTGACCTAGGGGTCGAAGCCATGTCTCTTATGTCTCCTGCATTGGAAGGTGGGTTCTTTACCTGAGAAGCCCAGAAAAGATACAGGAAAGTACAGAAAACAAGCTATTGTACATTTTGGCATATTTGCTTCAAGTCTTTGGACCCAGAACTCTAGCACTTCAGGGTTCTAATGACCCAGGGTTCTAACACCCCAGGACTCTAAACCAAGATGCATATATATCTTGTCTCTGTACTTGTAACATTGAGTAGAGAGGCAGAACAAAAAACTTCAGGTTGTTCACGCTGGCTACTCAGTGGGTGGGTTAGTTGGGATGAGAGGATGGTTGTTAAGAAACAAAACTTCCAGAGGGTCTAAAATTCTGGAACCCTAGAGTCCTCGAAGGCAATGGCACCCCACTCCAGTACTCTTGCCTGAAAAATCTCATGGACGGAGGAGCCTGGAAGGCTGCAGTCCGTGGGGTTGCTTGGAGTCAGATACGACCGAGCCACTTCACTTTCACGCACTGGAGAAGAAAATGGCAACCCACTCCAGTGTTCTTGCCTGGAGAATCCCAGGGATAGGGGAGCCTGGTGGGCTGCCGTCTCTGGGGTCGCACAGAGTTGGACACAACTGAAGCGACTTAGCAGCGGCAGCAGCAGAGTCCTAAGGTTGGAACAAACCTCAGAAGTTGTCCAGTCCAAGGCCTCAAGCCCTGTTGCAATGTCTCCTTGATTCTTCTTTGCTTTTGGTAGGCTCACTTTCTTCTAAGGCAGCCTCTTTCTTTGCTGATTGGCTTCAAGCATGAGAAAGTCCTTTTGTGTGTGGTCTCCAAACGCTGCTTCCTTGTAACTGCACCATTGATCTGCTCCTGAAAGAAAGTGTTAGTTGCTTGGCTGTGTCCAATTCTTTGTGATCCCGTGGGGTGTAGCCCATCAGGCTTGTCTGTCCATGAAATTCTCCAGGCAAGAATACTAGAGTGGGTTGCCATTTCCTTCTCCGGGGATCTTCTAGACCCAGGGATCAAACCTGAGTCTCCCGCATTGCAGGCAGATTCTTTACCATCTGAGCCACCAGAGAAGCCTATTCTGCTCTTAGTTAAGTTGCTTAGTTGTGTCCGACTCTGCGACTCTATGGACAGTAGCCTGGCAGGCTCCTCAGTCCATGGGATTTTCCAGGCAAGGATACTGGAGTGGGTTGCCATTTCTTCCTCCAGGGGATCTTCCTGACCTAGGGACCGAACCTGGGTCTCCCGCCCTGCAGGCAGATTCTTCACCATCTGAGCCATAGACTCCCTCTGCTCCAGCACAACTCCTCAGGTGTTTAAAGCTGGTACCTCAAGTCCTTGCAGATTGTAGCATCTGTTGCGTCTCTCAGATGCATCTTGGGCTTCCCTTGTCACTCAGCTGGTAAAGAATCCACCTGCAATGCGGGAGACCTGGGTTTGATCCCTGGGTTGGGAAGATCCCCTGGAGAAGGGAAAGGCTACCCACTCCAGTATTCTGGCCTGGAGAATTCCATGGACTGTATAGTTCATGGAGTCGCAAACAGTTGGACACGACGGAGTGACTTTCACTTCACTTCAGATGCATCTTAGGTTTCCTCATTGCTTTGTCACATTTGCCTGTGAGCTCATCTCAGCGGGAAGGTGTGCCCTGCATAGTAGAAGTGAACTTGCAAGGGCAGTTCCAGAACCATTTCTTTGGGCTGGTTTTTCAGTCCCAGATTTCTACACCAAGCAGTTAATTCTAGAATTCAGATCCACGTTATATTTGGTACAAGCTAGGCTTGTTAAAGGTTCTGATTCTCCAGACCAATTCTATCGCTTGGGCCTTAGGCACAAGGCCCTGCTTTCTGAGCATCTTTGAACAGGAGCATCGTTTTCCTTACCCTCTTGGCTTTTTATAAATTGCTCGAACCCAGGTCCTTATCTTCTGAACCCATATGGAAATTACAACTCTATAATCTAAACTATTAATCAAGTTTATTCATTCTTGTTTCATTCTCTTACTTCATAGGTATTATTGACTTTCTATGATGTGCATCTCCTCTGCAAGGTGCTGGAGACGTAGACCAAGCTCTTGTGCTTTTTAGAGTGTGGGTGTGGGTAGGAGGGAGGGGCAGGGAAGAAACAGTCTAAGTTCTATGAAAAGCATTAAAACAGAATAATGTTCTCAAACTTCTCTGGCAGTCTAGTTGTTAAGACTCTGGGCTTCTACTGCAGGGGGCGTGGGTCTGATCCCTGGTCAGGGAACTAAGATCCTATGTGACTCTGCCAATTAAATAAATATCAGGTTATTTAAAAAGAAAAGAAAAAAGGACTTCCCTGGTGGTCCAGTGGCTAAGACTCCACACTTCCAAAGCGAGATTTACTGGATTTGAACCCTGGCCTGGGAACAAGATCCCATATGCCAAAATCAAGAGTTTGCATGTCACAACTAAAGATCACAGGTGCCTCAACAAAGACTGAAGATCCCATGTGCTGCAACTAAGACCAAATACAGCCAAATTACGAAAAACAGAAAAAAAAAAAATGATGTTCTCACAAATATGTGGAGAGAAAGAAGAAAGCAATACATATCAATTTCAAAACAATCTATGATATTTAGAAGTCAGAGTAGTAGGTGAAGGAGTGATAACTGAAAGAAGGTTGAGGGGGATGATGGTAATTTGCGGGGGGCTGGGTACTGGTAATTTTGTGTTCTTGAACAGGATGTGTTTATTTTGGGAAAAATTCATCAGACTGTGCAAGAATATTCACTGCCGCCCTGACTATAATGGCACAAAGAGAACAATCTAAATGTCCACCAGTATCATTTTGTAACATGGGGAAATACTTGTAGGGTAAACTACTAACAGGGTCTGGGTGATTGTAATTTTGATAGACATTGCCAAAGTTGGCCATGCTTTTTTTTTTTTTTCTGGCCACATCGTGTGACATGTGGGACCTCAGTTCCCCAACCAGGAATCCAACCCACACCCTCTGCTTTGGAACCGCAAAGTCTTAACCACTGGCCTGCCAGGGAAGTCCTTGGCAATGCATTTAAAGTGCATACATCTTAAGCTTACAGCGTGATTAGTTTCTGAGAGAACACACCTGTGTAGCCACAGCCCAGCTCAGTTTATAGAGCCTTTCCTGCTTTTCAGAAGCTTCTCCTGTGCCTCCTCCCATCCTTACTTTCCCTCAAAGGACTACTCTTTCACTTTTATCATCATTAGCTAGTTTTGCCTGTTTTGAACAATGTACAGTTGAAAAGGATCTTTGAAATTATTTCTACATATTTTATAGACTATAGATATGTCTATATATTTGGTGCTGGTAGCTTGTTGGTATGGAAGATTTCTCTTTGTGAGCTCAGCCCAAGACACCTGGCGAGAATCCTGGCTCTGGACCTCTTTGTGTCAAGTGTCAGAAGTTCCAGGACCCTTTGATGTTCTGACTCTAAAGTTCTGTGGCACCACCAGGGCTTGAATGGGGTGACACACAAGGAGAGCCCAAAAGTGAGGAAGGCAGCTGGAGGGTCAGCATCCCCAACTCCTGATGAGAGTAGGGTGCAAGAGAGGGCTAAGGTTGGCTTCCTGTGAATCTTCAATGCCAGGATGAAGGAGGCTCCTAACTGGTCAACATTTCCTCTATTTTCTTCCTCTTCAGCCAGATTATTCCTTTTCACCTGTGGTTCGAGACCTGCTTTTCTTCTTGTGTGATTTTCCCAGGAGACCTGGGAGAACTGGGGACAGGGGGGAGAAGAAAGGGGAAACGACAGCATCCAGGTGCTTGGAAAGGGATGTCTCACTCTCTCTGCTTCTCTTTGTTTCTTTCTTTATTTTTTTAAATCTTTTGGCCATGATGCGTGACATGTGGGATCTTAGTTTCCCAACCAGGGATCAAACCCGCGGCCCCTGCACTGGAAGTGTGGAGTCTTAACCACTGGACCCCTGTTCCACCACCCAGGGAAGTCTCCCGCTTCTCTTTTTGACTTGGTCTCGGCCACCGCTTTTTGATGAGACTTGACCAGGGCTTTCCTTTCCCTGGGCCTCAGTTTTCTGGATGTACAGAGAAGGTTGGACAAATAGTCCCAGAGTGCATCCTGTGGTTCCTGCTCTCTGAGTTTTCTTGCTCTTCATTCCTGGGCATGTGGACATTTTTCTGGGTATATCAGACTCCCTGAGACTTGGTTTCTCTCCCCCAGCACCTCAGTCTTCCCAAATCTCTCCCTGCCTTGTTCCTGCCCTTGTCAGTTTGAATCTCAACCTCCCAGTCTCTGAGTGGAGCGAGTGTCTCTCTCTGCCTTTGTGATCCCTTGACAATGGGAGGTAAAAATAGCCCAGGGGCCGAGCTGGTGGAGATAAAAGGGAATTTGCCTTTTGTGTCCTGTGGCCAGGCTGGGGGGGCTGTGACACGTGGAGATTGCTGACATAGCTCTCCTCCTCTGACCTTGACGGCGGCAATAAAAGGGGGAGCCCAGCTCCCAGCCCTCACCGTGGTGCCGAGGTGGGTGATCAGGGCTGAAGTGGGAGCCCAAGGGAGGGCAGACAGGCTGGTGGGTGAGGGTGCTTGTGGGTTGGCACAAGTCTCTCCATTTCTGTGGGAGAGGATGCTCTGGTGTCTGAGAGGGTGCGTGCATGTGTTGGAGGCTTACCAGAGAATCACTTACTATTAGGTCTTGTGGGTTGGTTGATCACACCCCAGTTTGGGGCCCCTGCCCTCAGTCCCCTCTCCGTGCCATCTTCCAGTGCCTGCTGCCTTGGACCGCCTTGAACCTCCAAGATCTCTGCTGCTGCATCCTCCGCCTCTCAGTGCCACTACCATGATGGATGTGAGTGAACTCGGGGAGTCTGCGCGCTACCTCCGCCAGGGCTGCCACGAGCAGATGAAGCTGCACACCGTCCTGTGGGATGGTAAGTGAGGGCAGAGGTGGGCAGAGCCACAGAGAAGAGCTTAAGGACTCAGGACAGGAGTGGGGAGGGGTGGCACTCCCCTCGGGTCTGAAGGAGCCCTCTGGCCTGAGAGCTTTAGCCCCAAGAAGAAAATCCCAGGGACTTAGTATACCTCACTTGTGTGCCTGTGAGCAAGCCTTGGTTTGCTCCTTGCAAAATGGGACAGTATCGCCTGCCTCCTGTGACTGCAGTCTGCGGCCGGAGCCTGAGGCTTCTGAGACGAGAGTGACTGGTCTGTGTGCAGGCTGCCTCCACGTGTCCATAAAACCTGTGCTGGAGTTATTTTTAGTGCTTTCCCTAGAGCCAAACCCTCTGTTTATTAGGGACAGGAATAAAGGCGACTATTTATGACCCGGTTTGCTCATAGGACAATAATAACAATAGGCAATGTGTATCAAGCACTATTGTGCGCCAGGCCCAGAGCAGATGACTTTCCATGCATCATTGCAACAACCTGGGGAGTTGGTGACCAGGGCCAGGGCCAGCTTCGTGGGTGTGCGACCTCTGCAGCTGCACTGGGGGCCTTTTACTCTTTGCTATCACCATCTTGAAATTTTAAATTTCTTAACAAGAGGACTTGCATTTTAATACTGGAGCCTGCAAGTTATGTAGTTGGTCCTAAGGTACTTGGCTAGTAGGTGACAGGATACCTGAGTCTTTAACTTTCATGATGCCTTTAACTACCATGAAATATGGGCTCCCTGGAGCTCTGGGACCAGCTGCCTGGGCAGGAAGGAGCATAAGACAGACTTACAAGGTGCAGGGCTTGAGTTTTGGGTGAAATAGGGGAGACAGAATCCACTAATATTAAGTGCCTGATACTGAGGGTTGCTCCAGAGGAGAACTAAGGCGATGCTCACAATGTGTTGCCTTTGAGGGACAGGCCCAGAGAGAATGACGGATTTTCCACAGGTCGCAGGGCAAGTACAAGAGAAGCATGCATCTGAACTGAAGTGTAACCCAGGGCTGTGGGGGACCCTTACTTCAGTCAAGGGATCCTTTGAGGAGATCTCTAGGGAAACCTCCCAGTGCTGCCTTTTCAGGAAACAGGGTCTGGAGGGATCTTTCCTGGGTACTCCCGTGTCCTGATAGAGGGGCTTCTGGGAGGCACACAGCTCTAGGGACACGACAGGGGAACCCAGTTGGGCCCCCAACCCCTGGATGTGCATCAGCTCTTTCAAAGCCCCAATGCTTTCCCGGAAACCCAGGGAAGAAGCGGGTCTGGGTACCTGATGAACAGGAGGCTTACGTGGAGGCTGAGGTCAAGTCGGAAGCCACTGGGGGCAGAGTCAACGTGGAGACCAAAGACCAGAAGGTTTGGCTCCCTCCTTTTCCTGGAATTAGCTCCTCTGCCTCCCCGACATGTAGCTCCTGGAAGGCATGCTCTGGATGAAAGGGGGTCTGGGAGCGCACAGGGGTGAGAGGCTGAGGTTACTTGGTTCCTGCCCTCACGATATGGCCTTCCTGCCAGGTGCTGACGGTTCGCGAGGCTGAGCTGCAGCCCATGAACCCGCCCCGCTTCGACTTGCTGGAGGACATGGCCATGATGACGCACCTCAACGAGGCATCCGTACTGCACAACCTGCGCCAGCGTTATGCTCGCTGGATGATCTATGTGAGCCCGGAACCCAGGAGGGGCCACGGGTGGGATGGGG
>SJXQ01002297.1:237961-256836 GCA_006408695.1 Aepyceros melampus
TGAGTGGCTTCAGTGGGAGACTGGGTGGGGTTGGGGCAGGAGGGTGGGGAGGCAGGGAGACACAAGGTCTGGGGAGCCCTGGGTGGATGGAGCTGCACTGCCTGGGCCCCCGACTGAGGCTGCTCCTCTGCCCACAGGGCAAGTTCATCCGCATTCACTTTGGTCCCTCTGGGAAGCTGGCATCTGCGGATATTGACAGCTGTGAGTTCAGGAGAGAGTGGGGAAGGAGGAGGACGGGAGAGGCCCAGGCCTGCACCTTCCCACTCAGACTGAGCAAGTTTCATCAAGTTCTTGGGGCTCCCACCTGCCCCAGACGCTGCTGTTCATCCCCAGGCCACTGCCCAGCTCATGCCACCTCACCTCTCACCTGGAACTTACCCACTGCCTCCACGTGGCGTCCCAGCCTCCATTCCTCTGTCTGATCTTCTTTCAGCCAGAGTGATCTTTTTTTGGCTACTAATCTGACCACATCGCATTCCTGCCTAAAAACCTTCCCTAGATCCCATCACCTTAAGATGGAGACCCCTGCCCTTATTTGGCCGGTCAGGCTCCTTGAGATTGGGCCCCTCCCCCTCCCACAACCCCAACCTTTTCTCTGACCTTCCATCCAGCAGACCTGTGCCCCTCCGCCCAGCCTCATCTCTAGGCACTTTGAGACACTGTCCTTCCAGGAAGGTCTCCCCCAGTGTGTCTCTGCAGTCATCACCTATCCCTCCTGACCCAGTCAGGCTATGCAGACACTGGGTGCCCAGGTCACATGCACAGAGGGACCCCCCCCATGTTGACTGCTCCCCGTCTTAGGATGCAGGGCCAGATCCTGACGGACAAGCATAGGCAAGTGGTGATAGGAGGACATGTCGTAATTTACACCCTGACGGGCTCATGTGCAAACACACAGAGGCTCTACTCTGCACACACTGGCACACCAGCACGGCTCTGGGGGAAAGCAGCAATCTGTGGGTGGAGGAATGACAGCCTAGATGAAAGAACAGACAAACCGAGATCCACACACAGGGGATTTCCCCGGTGATCCAGTTAGGACAGTGAAGACTTGGCACTCGGTGCTGAGGGCCCGAGTTTAGTCCCTGGTCAGGGGGCTAAAATCCCACAAGTCATGTGGCCAAAAAAAAAGACCCCTTCCCCGGCCAGCCCCTCCCCCCTGCTCCTCAGCCCTAGTGGGGGGACCCACTCGGGACAGTAGGCCGGCTCCTCCCTCTCCCCCAGATCTCCTGGAGAAGTCACGGGTGATCTTCCAGCTGCCCGGTGAACGAGGCTACCACGTCTACTACCAGATCCTGTCGGGGAAGAAGCCAGAGCTGCAGGGTGAGGGCCAGCAGCCCGACGGGGTGGGAGTCAGAGCCCACAGGTCTGGGTGGCAGTGGGGCTGCCCAGCCCTGTCCCGGGCCCCCTAAGACCAGGCCCTGGGCTGCCTGTTCCCCTGCTGTTCTGGAGTCTGTGACATCCCTTCTTCCCTAGCGACCCTGCACTCCTAGCCACCCACCCCCTTCCTGGGATTTCTGGCTCCTGCCGAGCCCTCCTCCTTGCGCTGGGGAACACTGCCCTCAGCACCGCTGCCCTGGCCAGGTTGTCTCTCCTGCTGTCCTGAGACTAGGGAGGGTCCCCCCAGCACCAAGCAGGGAGCAAGGGCTCCATCTGGGCCTGGCTCACCTCTCTTGCAAGCCCCTCGAGGGCAGAATCTGATCCTGCCTGTACCCGAGCACCCAGCACAGGGTCTGGGCCAGAGGGGTGGCCATGAGCAAGGGTCAAAAGGTGAGTGAGAGGTAGGGACCATGGCTCTTTTCCCAGACTCATAAAGAAAGAGAAGCCTTGGGCATTGGAGTGGAGGAGAGAAACTCTGGGTACAAAATCTAGAGAGGGCCCTAGGATCTCCTGCAGCGAGAGCCCCCAGGACCCACCACGCTGGGATCAAGGGAAGGAGGAGAGCTGGTGAACCCAGCCAACACCCACTTCTCGGCCCCGTGTCCCCCAGACATGCTGCTTCTGTCTATGAACCCCTACGACTACCACTTCTGCAGCCAGGGCGTCATCACCGTGGACAACATGGATGATGGGGAGGAGCTCATGGCCACTGACGTACGTCTGGTGCGAGGGGAGCAGGTCCCGTGGCTCCGCTGGATCCTGAGGAGCCCTGAGTTCTCTGGTCTTCCCCTCCCCCACAGCACGCCATGGACATCCTGGGCTTCAGCGTGGAGGAGAAGTGCGCCTGCTATAAGATCGTGGGGGCCCTCCTGCACTTCGGCAACATGAAATTCAAGCAGAAGCAGCGGGAGGAGCAAGCTGAGGCCGATGGCACTGAGAGTGAGGCGCCCTGACCCTGACCTGACCTGGTCATGCTCTTGACCCTGATCCCAACCTCCAGTCCGTGACCGTGATCCTTGAGCCTTGTCCACAACCTTTGACCTCAGTCTGGCCCTGATTTGTAAACTGTGACTTCTCAACTCCAGCCCCTCACCCTTCTGAGCTGTACAGTTTGCTGACCCTGAACTTGACCTCTCCCAACCTCCCTCTTCTAACCCTAAGTTGAGACCAGTAGAGCCCCCAAGAACCCCTATTCTTGGCCGCCTCCTCATCTCACCTGTGTGTCCTGCCAGGTGCTGACAAGGCTGCCTACCTGATGGGGGTCAGCAGCGGGGACCTCCTCAAAGGCCTTCTGCACCCCCGAGTGCGTGTGGGGAATGAGTACGTGACCAAGGGTCAGAGCGTGGAGCAGGTGAGCTGCCGGCAGGCCGGGGCCCACCCTGGGATGGCTGGGGCAGGGTCCGCTTCTTGCCGGTCCCAGCCCAGCCTCCCCACGACTCCAGGTGGTATTTGCTGTGGGGGCTCTGGCCAAGGCCACCTATGACCGGCTGTTCCGATGGCTGGTGTCTCGGATCAACCAGACGCTGGACACCAAGCTGCCCCGTCAGTTCTTCATCGGCGTCCTGGACATTGCGGGGTTTGAGATCTTTGAGGTGCGGGCAGGCCCATGGCCCCAGGCTCTGTTCTCTCCGGGGTGGAGGACCATGAGGGTGGAGGCAGGAGCCCTGGGGGTCTGCCTGGAGGCGGGGTGAAGTCCCGCACATCCCTGTTCTCTGTGGGCCTCCATGTCCCCGTCTACAAGGAGGCCGGCTGAGCCGGGCACTGCCCTCTACAGTTTAACAGCTTTGAACAGCTGTGTATCAATTCACCAACGAGAAGCTGCAGCAGTTCTTCAACCAGCACATGTTCGTGCTGGAGCAGGAGGAGTACAAGCGGGAGGGCATTGACTGGGTCTTCATCGACTTCGGCCTGGACCTGCAGCCCTGCATCGACCTCATCGAGAAGGTGGTGCCCGGTGCCAGGTCACTCTGGGAAGGGAGTGCCTGTGTGCTTGTGTGTGAATGAGCGTGTGCAGGCATGCATGAGCGTGTGCATTGAAGTGAGCATGTGTATATGAGCATGGCTGTGAGAGTGTGTGTGTAAATGTGTATATGAACGGAAATGTGTGCGGCTGTGTGACTAGGTGTGTTGGAGATTGAGTGCGATCATGTATTGGTGAGCAGGGTGCGGGTGTGAGCATGCATCCCTGTCGCACTGCTGACAATAAGCCCTGCTGCAGACACAGTTTCATTGGACCCTCAGAACTGTCCAGAACTACAGGGCAGGGTAGGGTGTGTTTGTTTATTTGTTTATAAAACATTACACATATTTCCCTATGGTACAAAGACTAAAGGAAAGAAAAATCAAAGAAAAATGGAAAAATCAGAAATAAAGGGGAAAGAATATTTCCCCCAATCCTACCACAACGTGCGTCCTCTCCATCCTTCATCCTTGGCATCTCTTTTCTCTAATGGACAGACTCACTTCTCATCCTACCTTTTCTCTGAAAGTGTATTCTGGGCGTGGTGCTTTGTTGAAGAAGGCACAGTGGTTCACACAGCAGATGATGCCCATGCATTTCTGTAATCTCCTACCTGTGCACATTCAGGTGGTTGACAATTCTTTGCTGTTATGGCAGCAATGAAAGTATTCGTGTCCCGATTTTGCAGGTTAGAAAATGGAGGCTTAGAGAGGTCTAAGGGCCCCTTAACCACTAAGTGAGGAAGCCAGAGTTTGACATCAACTGTGTTTTTTGACTGCACCACGTGGGAGAGTGTGAGACCACAGATGTCGAGGGTGTGTGGGTACGGGGTCGGTGGTTTGAATTTGCACATTTATAAGCAAAGGAACTCAGGGCTGCAAATTGGTCAGAAGCAGGTTGAAAGCCAAGCCACAAACTTTCTTTCTTAGAAGACAGGGCTCCCGGGTGCAGATCCATTCTGCTTCCCTCTGGGCAGATGGTGGCTGAGGCTGGGGGGTCTGGGGAAGCTCCCAGAGAGGGGGGCTCCAGGAATCGGGGGTCCAGCCCAGCCTGGATGGACTGGCTTGATGGAGACCCTTCACGCTTGTGCCCTGTCCCCAGCCGCTGGGCATCCTGTCCATCCTGGAGGAGGAGTGCATGTTCCCCAAGGCCTCAGATGCCAGCTTCCGGGCCAAGCTCTATGATAACCACGCGGGGAAGTCGCCCAATTTCCAGCAGCCACGGCCTGACAAGAAGCGCAAGTACCAGGCCCACTTTGAGGTGGTCCACTATGCAGGCGTGGTAAGTGCCTGTTGAAACCCCAGCTCTCGACCTCCCTCCTCCCTTCCTGGGGTTCCCCCGCCCCTCGGGTCAGCACCTGTCTGGTCTCTGGCAGGTGCCTTACAGCATCGTGGGCTGGCTGGAGAAAAACAAGGATCCACTGAATGAGACGGTGGTCCCCATCTTCCAGAAGTCGCAGAACAAGCTCTTGGCTACTCTCTACGAGAACTACGCTGGCTCCTGCTCTAGTGAGTACCAAGTGGTGCAAGTCTGCAGGGGACTCATGGAGGGATGTTCTCTGCCGTGAGTGACTGGCCCCATGTCTGTCCTAGCCGAGCCCCCCAAGTCCGGGGTGAAAGAGAAGCGTAAGAAGGCAGCATCATTCCAGACGGTGTCTCAGCTGCACAAGGTGAGGCCCCGTCTAGGCCCTCACCCTGCTGCCCCAACTCGGTCCTGGCTCCCTGCTCTGTCCCCTGCACCCGGGACGGGTGGCCGTTTGGGTCCTGGTTCCCTGCTCTGTCCCCTGCACCCGGGACGGGTGGCCATTTGGGTCCTGGCTCCCTGCTCTGTCCCCTGCACCCGGGATGGGTGGCCGTTTGGGTCCTGGCTCCCTGCTCTGTCCCCTGCCCCGGGGCGGGCGGCCGTTAAGACTTGCAGTGATGTTTAACTCCTCTCCACGTGAACATCACAGCAAGTCTGTGCTGCTTCCCGTCCCCACGCTGCCTGGGCAGGGTTTAGGGGGGATGGGGTGGGAGTCACAGGGCCTGTGGGAGGACTGAGGGATAGGTTGGGGGACCTGCCTGGTCAAATGGAAGAGGGCCAAGGGTCACAAGGAGAGTCAAAGGGTGGCGCTGTAGAGACCCAGCACTGAGGTGCCCAGTCCTTCGCGGGCTGGTCCATCCTTGGTGGGCTGGTCCATCCTTGACGGGCTGGTCCACTGCGGCTTCCAATCCTGCTTCTCTGCCCTCTTGTGCTTTCTCCCCTCTCCCTCCCCCAGGAGAACCTCAACAAGCTGATGACCAATCTGCGGGCCACACAGCCCCACTTTGTCCGTTGCATCGTCCCCAATGAGAACAAGACCCCAGGTAGTCACCCCAGGGGGGCTGGTTCCCCATGGGGGGACATGGGAGGGAGGGGATGGGGTGGACCAGAGCTGGGTCATCCGTCTCCACAGGGCCTGTGCGGCCTCGAATTCATGAAGGTGTGTCCCCTGACCGCTAGTCTTTTCCTTTAACCTCCACTGTGTCCAGGGGTCATGGACGCCTTCCTGGTGCTGCACCAGTTGCGCTGCAATGGGGTGCTGGAGGGGATCCGGATCTGCCGACAGGGGTTCCCCAACAGGCTGCTCTACACTGACTTCCGGCAGCGGTGGGTGTCTGCCGGCCCCAACCTTGGCTCCTCCCCAGCTCCCCCCGCCAGCCACCTTCCCTCTTACCTTCCTCCCAGGTGGAGGCAGAAGGCTGGGTGGAGTGGGAAGGGCACTGAGGAGGATGCAGGAGGGCTGGGGAGGGGGCTGGGGGGCATCTCAGTGGGAAATGCTAGTCAGTGAGACCTGAAGGAGTGGGTTTGGGAGAAGTGAACAGGCTCTGGGTAAATACTGCAGGTTCAGCCATCAGGGTTTGCTAATGAACTGGAAGTGGAAAGAGAATAAAAAGACAAGGGTGACTTCCAGGTGTTTGGCCTATCAACTGGGGAGTTGGTGGTAGATTTACTAAGAAACCAAGACATTTTTAAACTTTTGGCGGGGGGTGGGGGGGAGGTAGGTGGACAGTGGATTGAACTCTCCTAGGAACATGTCAGATTGGAAACGTCTCCAGCAGGAAGCCCAGGAGGGAAGTCGGGCAGGCAGAGCCAGGTGTGGATTTGGGAGTTGAACGAGGGTGCACATGGACTAGGCTTTATGTAATGCCTGGCAACGAGCGCTGGGTCAGTGCTGTAGCCTCTGCCTTCCCTTTATAGGTTTGACTTCTGTCTGGCTGCAATTGTCCATGGGTCCCTCCCCCTTCAGAAGTAATGGTCACTCCATGCTGACAATTATACATGTGTGTCTGTAGAAATACATTACACATGAGTGCACACGCACACACACACATGAGCACACACACATGTTCTCTCTGTTTTTTGCCTGTAACCATGTCTTGGGGATTGTTCCTTGTTGATAGACACAAGTCTGCATCATCACCCTTTAAAAAAAAATTAAAACTATTTTTCTAGAGTAGTTTAAGGTTTGCAGCAGAATTGAGGGGAAGGTACAGAAAATTCCCACAGTCCCGCTGCCCCCGCACATGCTCAGCCTCCCCCGTTGTCAATGAACCCCACCAGAGTGGGGCATCTGTTACGGTGGCGTGATAATCACTAAGTGTCTATGGTCACCATTACAGTCCACTCTCGGTATTGTGCCTTCTAGGACTTTGGATAAGCATAATGACAAGTAGCATCACCCATTTTGTTATGGAGTGAAGTATTCTGTAATCTAGTGACCTGTGCTTTGTAATCAGTCCCTTAGGGAGGGGCCTTTTGTGTTTCCAGGGTTTTGCCTTCACAGTGTGTTCACCGCAACCTGACCATACATGCAGGCGTGTCCTTTTAGAAGTGGGCATGCCCGAACCCTTGCTCTTGCTGATCACAATTCTCTCCCCATGCGTCTTCAGTTCGTGATATTCTGCAACACTCACCTTCTTTACTTTTTTATTGCCTTCTCAAAAAACTGATAAAGTATTAAAAATTATAAGTTAAAAGTTGTAACAGTGCCATAAGCCTTCTGTAAATACTGCCACCTCTTAAAGAACTACTGAAGCCATTTAAATATTACCTGAACTTTTAAAGCAGAGTATGCCCACTCCCCCAGTATCACGAGGCTGTCAAGTGTCACCTGCCAGCTTGTTCAGTGGAGCTTGAACAAGCCTCCGAGAGGCCAGCCTCTCCAGTTCTCTGCTCCCCACCCAGCACCCTTCTCATCAACCCTTCCCCACTCCCTCAGGTACCGCATCCTGAACCCCAGTGCCATCCCGGACGACACCTTCATGGACAGCAGGAAAGCTACAGAGAAGTTGCTGGGCTCGCTGGACATCGATCACACACAGTACCAGTTTGGCCACACCAAGGTCGGGGCACAAGGGAGTCAGGGTCCTGACCTGGTGTGGGCACGGACTCTGCAGGGGGTCATGCAGACGACTGAGGGTTATACCCACCGCGCCCACCCTAGGTGTTCTTCAAGGCTGGGCTCCTAGGCGTCTTGGAGGAGCTTCGTGACCAGCGTCTGGCCAAGGTCCTGACGTTGCTGCAGGCGCGGAGCCGGGGCCGCCTGATGCGCCTGGAGTACCAGCGCCTGCTTGGAGGCAGGTGGGTGGGGGCAGGGAGTGGCACACAGGGTCGGGGGTCAGCCACTGTCCCCCAGCTCACAGAATCTCTAGGCTCTCTGAACCTGGTCATACTGTCCTGTGGGTCAGATTTTGCGTATGGCTGGTTGAGTGTCTCCAAAGGGGCAAGGTTCTGCTGTGTGCCCATTAGCCCCCAGCTACCTGCCACTTCCTCCCCTCAGAAGGTGGGAAAAGAGAGTCCATCTCTATTCCAGGCCATCCCAGAGTGTGGTCCGGAGTGGGAATAGGGGCATCTAGGGTTTTCTAAGAGTCTTATGTGCCAAGCCCTGGGCGAGGTATTTTGTTTGACTTTATCTTGGTTAAGGTACAGGATGACTTCTCAGGTGTCTGCTAAAGAATCCGCCTGCCAGTGCAGGAGATGCAGGAGACTCGGGTTTGGTCCCTGGGTTGGGAAGATCCCCTGGAGAAGGAAATGGCAACCCACTGCAGCATTCTTGCCTGGAGAATCCCCTAGACAGAGGAGCCTGGCGGGCTACAGTCCATGGGGTCACAAAGAGTCGGAATAGGCTGAGCACACACGCAGAGTACAGGACAGTCCTAAAAGGCAGATGACCATCTCTGCTCACCAGATGGGGTGTTTGAGCAGAGAGAGAGCCGTCAGCTGGCTCATAGGGGGAGGTGGGAGGCTGGGATGGGAGCCCAGGCTGTCCGACCTTATATGACAGTCAGTGGCTTAACCACCCCTGGTGTCCTGTCTTCAGGACCCTTGCAGGGACCACCAGGCCATTCAGGGTTTGTGAGCTTCAGCCCTGGAGGCAGACCTGCATGCCCTGGGCCTCTCCCTCAACCTCGTCTGTAAAGCAGAGGATTAGGACCTATTTGAGAGGCTGTGGGGAAGGTTAACGCGATCGACCACACACTGAAGTGCTTAGTGCAATGTCCGGCCCAGCGGAGGTGCTCAGGAGCATTGAGGCTATTGCTATGAAGGGGCAGCTGTGAATCTGCTGACCACCTGCCGTCACTTCTCCCCAGGGATGCCCTGTTCACCATCCAGTGGAACATCCGTGCCTTCAACGCTGTTAAGAATTGGTCATGGATGAAGCTCTTTTTCAAGATGAAGCCGCTGCTCCGCTCGGCGCAGGCTGAGGAGGAGCTGGCAGCCCTGCGGGCAGAGCTGCGGGGGCTGCGGGGGGCCCTGGCCACCGCCGAGGCCAAGCGCCAGGAGCTGGAGGAGACGCATGTCAGTGTCACCCAGGAGAAGAATGACCTGGCCCTCCAGCTGCAGGCGGTGAGCTGGGGAAGGGTGGGCTTTCTTTCTGTGACCTGGTGCCCCCACCCCCGGGCATCCTCGGGGAACCCCAGGCTGCTCCAAGGAAATAGCACAGGCAGACCCACACGCCCCACCCCCCGCCCGGCCAAGGCCAACCTGGCATGTGCTGGGTGCTCAGGCTTTCCCTGGGTCCTTTTTGCTATTCTGGAGGCTCACGGGCTCACACCTGCGTGCGGCCTCCTCATACCCAACCTCCCCACCCAGTCTGTGCGTGTGCCCCAGGGCTCCCATGCTCTGGGCCCCCAGGCTTCCTGCTAAAGCCTCCGTGGAGCCCCATCTCCCCGGCTCTCTCCTCCGCCCCCTCCCTGAGACAGTGCCAGGCTCCCTTCTCTGGTTAAGGCTCATGGGAACCCAGGCAGCAGGTAACAGTAACAACCAGAGGGCAGAGATCAAGGGTCCAGATCCTCCCCCAAGTCCATAGAGCCGTTCCTTCCTTCGGCAAATACCTTGAGTGTCAGGCCCTACAGAAGCTCTGGAGATACACTGGTGGGAAAACAGACGGGCCTGTGCTCACAAACCCACCCGCTAGAGGAGGAGATGGTTATCCGGTCAGGTGGTGAGGAAACAGCATGGTGGCCGAGAACCTGAGCCCTCCGTCACCCCGCAGGGCCCTCCCCACCCTGACTTCAGTGAGGGCGGACCTGGTCGTTGGCTTCTCTCCTTGAGCCCTTGTTTGGGCCTTTCTCTGGGTCACCCTGCAGCCTAAGGTTTCCCTCTTGCCCCCAGTCCATCCTTCCATTTGTGCCCTCATCCCATCACACCTGATGCCTTCAGGGCCCAGAACAGGTCATTGGCATGGCATTCCGTGGTCCCAGAACCCAACTGAACCTGTGTCAGGCCTTGGCACGGACAGATAAGCTTTCTGTCCAGGATCTGGCCTGGGGTCCCTCGGCTGTCCTGACTCTGCACCATTCCCGTGTCCCCTTCCAGGAGCAGGAAAACCTGGCAGATGCCGAGGAACGCTGCCACTTGCTCATCAAATCCAAGGTGCAGCTGGAGGCGAAGGTGAAGGAGCTGAGCGAGCGGCTGGAGGACGAGGAGGAAGTGAACGCAGACCTGGCTGCCCGCCGCCGCAAGCTGGAGGACGGTGCACAGAGCTCAAGAAGGACATTGATGACCTGGAGCTGACACTGGCCAAGGCCGAGAAGGAGAAGCAAGCCACGGAGAATAAGGTGTGGGTGCGGGCCGGGGTGGGGTAGGGCAGAGCTACCTGCAAGTCCCACACCTGTGTGGCCCTGGGCAGGTCTTATCCTCTCTGTGAGCCTCAGTTTCCTCTTCTGTCAAATGGGGCTAATAACAGTACTTCCCTAATTCGGGCAGGTGAGGATTCAGTGTGTAACTAGTCTGTGCGAGCACTCGCCACCGAGCCTCGCACATAGTAGGTGCTCAGCAGATGCTAGCGATCGTCATCCACCAGCTCCATGTGCCCCAGGTGCCTTCCCTCATCGAACCCTCCCAAGAGCCTGTGTGGATCACACTCTGGGGGAAATGACTCCATTATACAGGAGGGGAAAGTGAGGCTCTGGAGTAGGGTGAGCTGCTTATTCAGGTTCTCACACGTGCTCCCCGAGGAAGCCAGGACTAGGGAACAGCTGCTTAAACACCCCTGAATCCCCAAATAGCTGGCACCTGTTGATCTCTCAGTGCTGGCCAGACACTGGGGAAGAGCTCAGTAATCCCTCGAGGAGGAAGCTAAAACCATCCCTGAAGGATGAAGAAATTGAGGCTCGGGACAAACTGACTGCTCAGGGTAGAGTTGGGGGACGCAGCCCCATGGTGACCTTGGCCCCGACACAGGTGAAGAATCTTACGGAGGAGATGGCGGTGCTGGATGAGTCTGTGGTCCGGCTAACCAAGGAGAAGAAGGCCTTGCAGGAGGCCCACCAGCAGGCCCTGGGTGACCTGCAGGCTGAGGAGGACCGTGTGAGCGCGCTGGCCAAGGCCAAGGTCCGGCTGGAGCAGCAGGTGGAAGATGTGAGTTGGGGCCACAGCAGGGGGCTGCATGGAGGGGCCAGGCAGGCCAGGACATGGGGGAGCCCACCCACCCTGTCCTGCCTCACAGCTGGAGTGCTCCCTGGAGCAAGAGAAGAAGCTGCGCATGGACACGGACGGGCCAAACGCAAGCTTGAGGGGGACCTGAAGCTGACGCAGGAGTCGGTGGCAGACGCCGCCCAGGACAAGCAACAGCTGGAGGAGAAGCTCAAGAAGTAAGTGTGCGGAGGGCCCAGCCCTGACCTCCTGGCCGTGGGCCTCCTGAGCCTGCAGCCCGCAGCTGGAGGAGAAGCTCAAGAAGTAGGTGTGTGGAGGGCCCAGCCCCGACCTCCTGGCCACGGGGCCTCCTGAGCCTGCAGCCCGCTTCTCGTCGCCCCCAGGACTCCGGTCAGTGTTGCATCACAGCAGAGGTTGAACCGTAGGGTGAAGGGGGCTCACCTAGGGCCAGGCTCTAGGGCTGGGGCTTGAGGGGGAACACGGGAGAGGTCTTGAGGGCTATTCCAGGCACAGTGCCAGTGTGTGTGCTGGGGGCCGTACCCAGGGGCCCCAGGCAGGTGGGCAGCAGTTAGGACCTGGGCCGGCTCATGCCCACCCTCTCCAGGAAGGATTCTGAGCTGAGTCAGCTGAACCTGCGGGTGGAGGATGAGCAGCTCCTCGGAGCCCAGCTGCAGAAGAAGATCAAGGAGCTGCAGGTGTGTGAGGGACAGGGGCGGGCAAGGACCCGGGTTAGGGGCCCATGGAGGTGACCCTGCTGCCTGCCTGTCCCCAGGCTCGGGCTGAGGAGCTGGAAGAGGAGCTGGAGGCTGAGCGGGCAGCCCGGGCCCGCGTGGAGAAGCAGCGGGCAGAGGCGGCCCGGGAGCTGGAGGAGCTGAGCGAGCGGCTGGAGGAGGCAGGCGGCGCGTCGGCCGGGCAGCGCGAGGGCTGCCGGAAGCGCGAAGCCGAGCTGGGCCGGCTGCGGCGGGAGCTGGAGGAGGCGGCCCTGCGGCACGAGGCCACGGTGGCGGCCCTGCGCCGCAAGCAGGCAGACAGCGCGGCCGAGCTGGGCGAGCAGGTGGACAGCCTGCAGCGGGTGCGGCAGAAGCTGGAGAAGGAGAAGAGCGAGCTCCGCATGGAGGTGGACGATCTGAGCGCCAATGTGGGACCCTGGCCCGTGGCAAGGTGTCGGCCTCCTTCCTGTCCCTGACCTCTGACCTGCCGCTAGCAGCCCACCCTCACCGAACCCCTCCTGACTGCAGCAGCTGACCCCACCCTCTGAGCCCCGAGCACCCCGTGCCTATCTGACACCACACTTGGGCTGACCCTGTATCTGATCCTGATCCCCAGCCCATTCACCAGGCACCCAGCCTGAAACCCCCCACCAGTTCTGACCTCGAACCCTACCTCCTGAACTCTGTGGCCTGATGCCAGAGGATTTTGACCCAGCATCCAATTCCAACTTCTCAGTCTTTGACCTTTGAATTTTGACCTCATCCCTACCTTGTTTGGGCTTCCCTGGTGGCTCAGGTGGTAAATAATCTGCCTGCAATGCAGGAGACCTGGGTTTGATCCCTGGGTCAGGAAGATCCCCTGGAGAAGGGAATGGCAACCCAGTCAATATTCTTGCCTGAACAACTCCATGGACAGAGGAGCCTGGTGGCCTACAGTCCATGGGGTCGCAAAGAATCGACATGACTGAGCAAATAACACAGACCTGTCCTGACTGTTCTTGTCCTCATTCCCAGCACCCAACCCTGACCCCTGACCTTTGTACCACCTAATCTTAACAGTTGACCTGTGACTGCTATCCCCAACTGACTTCAGACTCTGGTATCCTAACCTCACCTTGACCCATTGGCCTCAGGACTGGTTCAGGCGGCTCACTTCTGACACCTATGTTTTAAGCCATAGTCCAGCACTAGAATCTCTGACCCTGAACTTGGGGTTCTGTTCTCCCTTTGATTCCCGGGCACACGTCTAGCCTTCCAGTTCCTGGCTCCAGTCTCTCTGATTGGCAGCCCTAGATCCTGCCTTGTGGGTCTCTGACTTGTTCTGATCCCTGACCCCGGCTCCCAGGCCAGTGCAGAGAAGCTGTGCCGGGCATATGAGGATCAGCTGAGCGAGGCCAAGATCAAGGTGGAGGAGCTACAGCGGCAGCTGGCAGATGCGAGCACCCAGCGTGGGCGCTGCAAACCGAGAGTGGTGAGGCGCGGGGCTTGGCCGGGCCACGGCAGGGCCTCTGTGGTGCCCACCCGCCTTCACCTGACCTGCCGGCTCCCCTTTGGCCTGCAGGGGAACTGAGCCGCCTGCTAGAGGAGAAGGAGTCTCTGATTAGTCAGCTGAGCCGCGGGAAGGCCTTGGCCACCCAGAGCCTGGAGGAACTGCGGCGGCAGCTGGAGGAAGAAAGCAAGGTGGGCCAGCCGTGGGCAGCCACAGAATGGCGGGGGCACAGGGCCACCAGCCGGCTCCACGCTGAGGTCACTGGGCTCTCTGCAGGCCAAGAGCGCACTGGCTCACGCCGTGCAGGCTCTGCGGCACGACTGTGACCTCCTGCGGGAGCAGCATGAGGAGGAGGCCGAGGCCCAGGCTGAGCTGCAGAGGCTGCTGTCCAAGGCCAACGCTGAGGTGGCCCAGTGGAGGAGCAAGTATGAGGCAGATGCCATCCAGAGGACCGAGGAACTGGAGGAGGCCAAGTGAGTGCCCGGCTGGCCTGGCCAGCACCACCTCGGGGCGGGGTAGGGTAGGGGAGGATGCGGGGCTCAGCCACGCGCCCACATCCCATCTGCTCCCGGGGCCCAGAAAGAAGCTGGCGCTGCGACTGCAGGAGGCAGAGGAGGGGGTTGAGGCCGCTCACGCCAAGTGCTCGTCACTGGAGAAGGCCAAGCTGCGGCTGCAGACCGAGTCAGAGGACGTGACCCTGGAGCTGGAGCGGGCGACCTCTGCGGCCGCGGCGCTGGACAAGAAGCAGCGGCACCTGGAGCGGGCACTGGAGGAGCGGCGGCGGCAGGAGGAGGAGATGCAGCGGGAGCTGGAGGCGGCCCAGAGGGAGGCCCGCAGCCTGGGCACCGAGCTCTTCCGGCTGCGGCACAGCCATGAGGAGGCCCTGGAGGCCCTGGAGACGCTCAGGCGGGAGAACAAGAACCTGCAGGGTACGGCCCGCCACGGGGTCGGAGCCGCCCTGAGGTCACTGGGAGTTCCCTCCGAGTCCACAGGCAGGGTGCCCTGGCGGGGGCACCTTGGAATTACGGGCGGGGGGAAGTGATGTGCCTGCAGCATGAGCAGTGGGGTGGCCCTCAGTGCCCTGTCCTCTCTGCAGAGGAGATCAGTGACCTCACAGACCAGGTCGGCCTCAGTGGGAAGAGCGTCCAGGAGCTGGAGAAAGCCAAGAAGGCGCTGGAAGGGGAGAAGAGCGAGCTCCAGGCAGCGCTGGAGGAGGCCGAGGTCAGGGGTGGGGTGACGCTGACCCGCTGGCTCCTCTGGCCTCCCCTCTCAACACACGTTCGTGGACCTCCTGGCTCAGTGGCTTGCTCTGTACCCCAGGGGGCCCTGGAGCTGGAGGAGACCAAAACCCTGCGGATCCAGCTGGAGCTTTCCCAGGTCAAGGCTGAGGTGGACCGGAAGCTGGCGGAGAAAGATGAGGAGTGTACTAACCTGAGGTGCGGCGGGCTGGCCCTCTTCTCCAGGCCGACAGCCTCTCCCGTCCCAACCGCCTGAGAGCAGGGGGCAGCAGGCGTTGGCGGAGCCCCAGCATGCACGTGGATTGGCATGACACCTAGTCTTCCACCCCAGGTCATTTCTTCGGGGCGAGGAGTGGATTATTGTCCAGAGTTCAGAGGTGAACCGAGGAGAGGCCAGAGGACTTGCCCAAGGTTACACAGTAGAGGCAGAGCCAGGGTTCAGTCCGTGTCTGTCTGCTCTGGAGCCTCACTCTTGCCTGTGAAGTTGCTCTGATGGGCAACAGGCAGTCATGAGGGGCTTGAAACCAGGGAGAGACCGGTCACTTAGCGTGGTTTATGTCTCCAGCGTTCCTTTTGCGCCTGTCAGCAGGTGCGATGCCTGGGCCCCTGCTCCTCGCAGGTCACCACGCCTCCTTCTGTCCCTCCCAACCACAGGCGCAACCACCAGCGGGCAGTGGAGTCCCTGCAGGCCTCCCTGGATGCGGAGACTCGGGCCCGCAACGAGGCACTGAGGCTCAAGAAGAAGATGGAGGGCGACCTCAACGACCTGGACTGCAGCTGGGCCACGCCACCCGCCAGGCCACAGAGGCGCAGGCCGCCACGCGGCTGCTGCAGGCCCAGCTCAAGGAGGAGCAGGCGGGGCGGGACGAGGAGCAGCGGCTGGCGGCAGAGCTCCGCGAGCAGGCACAGGCCCTGGAGCGGCGGGCCGCCCTGCTGGCTGCAGAGCTGGAAGAACTGCGGGCAGCCCTGGAGCAGGGCGAGCGCAGCCGGCGGCTGGCGGAGCAAGAGCTGCTGGAAGCCACCGAGCGTCTCAACCTCCTGCATTCGCAGGTGGGCACAGAGGGGTTCACCAGAGCGTGCAGGGCGGGGGCCTGCAGGGTGTGGGCCTGCAAGGCCCGACTCTAAAGCTCTGCTTCTCTGCAGAACACAGGTCTCCTGAACCAGAAAAAGAAGCTGGAGGTGGATTTGGCCCAGCTGAGTGGGGAAATGGAGGAGGCCGCCCAGGAAAGGCGGGAAGCCGAGGAGAAGGCCAAAAAGGCCATCACTGATGTGAGGCTAGGGTGGGGCTAGGGGTGTCAGAGAAGAGTCCAAAGGGACCGTCACCTCCTGACCAGACCGCTGCCTCCCCACAGGCAGCTATGATGGCGGAGGAGCTGAAGAAGGAGCAGGACACAAGCACACACCTAGAACGGATGAAGAAGACGCTGGAGCAGACGGTGCGGGAGCTGCAGGCCCGGCTGGAGGAGGCAGAACAAGCCGCCCTCCGGGGCGGGAAGAAGCAGGTGCAGAAGCTGGAGGCCAAGGTGTGTGCGGCCCACCTCCCAGTCTGCTGCCCTGGCGGGTGGGTCAGCCCCGGGGAGGGCAGGCCAGGGGCACCAGGCCCATTGGCTGGCTGCTTGCAGGTGCGGGAGCTGGAGGCCGAGCTGGACGCGGAGCAGAAGAAGCACGCGGAGGCCCTCAAAGGGGTGCGGAAGCACGAACGCCGGGTCAAGGAGCTCGCGTACCAGGTGGGTAACCAGGACCACCTCGAGGGGCGGCTCTAGAGCTGGCCTACTTCGGGTAAGACCTGAATCCCTTTGCCTGCCCAGGCCGAGGAGGACAGGAAGAACCTGGCTCGCATGCAGGACCTGGTGGACAAGCTGCAGAGCAAGGTCAAGAGCTACAAACGTCAGTTTGAAGAGGCGGTGAGTGCACGGGGGTCTGGGTCTTTGGGGCCTAGTACCAGTCAGGATGCCGGTGGTCACCCCACTTCTACAGCTGGCCCCAGTCAGTGGGGATGCCAGCAATGGTCAGGCCTGTTCCATCTCTGGGCTGTTATTTCCCCCACGGTGGCTTTGTGTGTTGGCTGGGACAGTGACCCCACTGCCCAGCGGGAAGAAAGACAAGTTTCTAACAGCTCCAGCAAGACACAAGACCTAGCCCTGTCTCTGAGGGGACCTCTCTGCTTTCCTCTTCCAGGCAGGTCTGGCACCCGGGCACCTCCGGGACGAGTGGCTCCATGCCCTTCCTTCCTGCTGTGGGGACTGGGGAGGGGTGGGGAGGGCCGTGGGCAGTGGTGGTGAAACAGACTGGAGGACCAGGAGAAGCCGGCTCCTTCTGGGGCAGCTGGCCGTCTTAAGTGGTCAGAGAGTGAGCAGGCCTGCCTGTGCCAACAGGAGCAGCAGGCCAACACTAACCTAGCCAAGTATCGAAAGGCCCAGCATGAGCTGGACGACGCAGAGGAGCGGGCAGACATGGCGGAGACCCAGGCCAACAAGCTGCGGGCACGCACCCGGGGCGCCCCGGGCCCCAAGGTGAGGGGCGGGTGGGGCGCCCTCCCTGCCCTACCCGGAGCTGCTCACTCAGGCACCCCTCTCCTTTTAGCACAAGGAGTGATGCTGGAGCCCTGGGCTCGAAGAGGGACACCTGCTCTCTGCCCCACCCTGACCCTGGCCTCTCTTCATTCACACCTGCTGGAGCCTCGCCACCAAGCCCTGCTCCACCCTGAATAAACCCCGTGGCTGCAGCTCTGACTGGGTTCCTGCTCATTCTTTGGGGTTCAGGAGGGGAGGGGAGCACATGGTCTCACAGACAAAAGTCAGGTCCACATCAGTCATTAAAATAAATTCTTTAATAGTATCCATTTAATTGGTTTATTTGTTAATAAATTGGCAACACAAGAAGGGGTCGGAGGTGTGCGCCCAGGCAGGCTCCCGTGCGGGCAGGCTCAGGCAGGAGACGCTGCCTGGGGGTGGGGGTGGGGCATAGCCACCCTGTGCCCCAGGGGATTGAAGGAGAAAGCCCCCCAACTTCTGGGGGAAACCCCTGGGATGAACACAGTGGCCAATGAGCAAACAGAACCAGAGGAGCTGAAGGAAAACAAGGGAGGGAGGAAAGGAGGGACAGATGGGCAGGCCTGGGGGAAAGAGGCATTCTCTGGTATCCCCCACCCCTGCCCAGGGGCTCAGAAGCCTTTGCCTGGGTTCAAAGGCCAGGGCAAGCTAGGCTCACAGATTGGGGGAAGGGGCCCATATCTCCCTCCCCACGCCAGGACTGACAGTCAAGAGTGCGGGAGCTCAGGCAGAGCTGTTTTTAAAAGTCCCCTTAGCTCTAGGTGGGCCAGGGCCCCAGGGTTCTGAACGAAGGGTGGGCACAGCGCCCCTGTCCTCATCATGGCGATCTTGAGGGAACTGAGGCACCCCAATGACCCAGAGCCTCAGAAGCCAGGGGCCAAGGGCTTCGAGATGCTCCCTCCCACCCAGCCTGTACCTGAAGACCCGGGGCAGGTGGAGCAGCAGGGAGGCGGGGGAAGGGTGGGGGCAGGGCGTGAGGCACGCGTACCCCGCTCACCCGCGCTGGCCCAGCAGCCACCCGAGGCCTGGGCCAAGATCACTCCTCGGCGAAGTCCCTGTCTATGTCCATGTAGGGCTCTTCAATGTAGCTGACAAGGGCAGAGGGAGACTGGCGGTCCGGGTTCAACAGAATGGACACGGTCTCTTTCCAGTATGAGAAGCTGATGCAGGAGCTCTGTGCACAGAGAGAGGGGGGCCACAGAAGTGCCCTGGTAAGGGGTTGAGAGCTGCCTTCCAGGGTAGAAGGCCCTGGTGGGAGTCAGGCGCCCCGGACACCTGCCCCTCCAGGAGCCTGGGCCGGCGCGCCCGCAGCCTGCCGGCCACCCTCGGGGGCGGGGCACTCACGTTCTCCAGGCAGGTGCTGTCCTTGTCCTTGTGCAGGTAGTGCTGCTGCCAGAAGCGCAGCAGGTTGTGGAAGTTGTTGAGCAGGAAACCGGGGTACTTCTTGCTGTGCTCCATCCGCTGCAGCAGCCGCAGGTAGAGGGGCAGCCGCTCTTTCCGTCGGGCCAGCATCAGGATCACCAGGCTGGTGTTGAGGCAGCTGACGTTCTCCTACAAGGATCGGGCTGTGCGGGTCAGGCGTGTGCCGGCAGCCCAGGGGCCCTGGTGGACCGGGGCAGGGGGTAAGGGGGTAGTGGGCGGGGCGGG
>SJXQ01002297.1:257054-268347 GCA_006408695.1 Aepyceros melampus
GGCAGAGGTGTCCATGGGCCTCACACGGTGCTGCCCTGCATAAAGCCCACAGAGGACTGTGGAGAGGAACAATGAGGCTCCTGCCCCTAGTGCGTTTCTGGCCCTCACTGTCCCCTTCTCCCACCCCAGAGGAGGGGAGCGGCATTATTAGTCAGTCCATGCCTCCTCCAGAATCAGCTCAGGCACGGCTTCTTCCTGGGAGCCTCAGTTCCTGGGACGGCTGGGCGCACGCATCTCTCTCACTCAGTACTAGACTGGAAGCTGGAAGCGTCTTGGTCTGTTTATTCACTGTGTGTCCCCAGCCCAGGATCTTGCCTTAATAAATGTTTGTTAGATGAAGGAACAAAAGAAAACCTCTGAGTGTCACCCCCATTTTAGAAAAGAGGGTGTGAAGCTTGGAGGAGGGCAACTGCACAATTGTTTGTTGAAGGAGATGGGTGTCAACATCAGATCCAACCCCAGGTCTGTGCTGCAGAACTCACTGCCCACCCAGACTCTGCCCAAATCACTTGTGACCTCAGAGCCTTGCTCCTTCCCCAGGCCCCTTCTATAAAATGAGGAGCTGATCCCTTATTGGAACAAGTCCTCAGAATAGCTGGGGGGTCTCCTAGGAATGAAGGGGTGGGTGACAGGAGAGGTACTTCTAGGGTGAAGGTGGCCCCGGGATGAGGGTAACTTTCCAATCCAGGCCTCCCAGGCCTGTAGGCCTCTCACCTGGGTCAGCGTCTGCACATGAATGATATTGATGAGGCGGAAGAGGAAGGACATCTGTGTGGGCACCTGGGATATGTAGGCGAGCAGGCGGCACTCGGACAGGACCTCTGCAACTGCGGACAGACAGGTAGAGGCGTGAACAGCAGGTGCAGAAGCTGCTCAGTGGCCCCGGGGCCCAACACCCAGGCTTCTAGTTAAGCCCCCCTCGGGTCCCGACTCTGAAGCTGGGAGCCCCCACTGTCAAAACGACTACAGAAAAGCTGGGCCACGCAGGAAACAAAGCTCCAGCTGCTCTGCCACCATGGCCAGCCTGCGTTCCCGTGAAAGCCCCAGCCAGGGCACGCCTTCACCTTGTCCTTCAGGCCCATTCTGGAGCCATGCCTCCCTGAGGCCCTCCCCAGGCTTCACCACTTGAATCCTCATCCAGGCAATTCCAGGCCAGGAGAGGAAGGGTATGTGGTGTTTTTTTGCATTTTGCTGGCAACAATGTTTTGGGTTTTTTTAACCTTCATTAAAATGTTGCGCACGCCCATCAGCGAGGGCCACTGCCCTAACCCCACCCATGTGGGTGTTTGGTGTAGTGACTCTCAGAAGCTTCTGTCTCCTTTCGAGAGGCTGGGTGTTTGGCACTAGTGCAGCCACAATGGACGGACTCGCTTCGGCACTGGGCCTTTCTTACCTTTCACGTCCACCTGGCTTTCGAATCGGTCCAGTGACAGAGTGACACAGCGCACCAGCATGTTGGAGTCCACCAGTGAGCTGTTGACCTGCTTCAGGAACACCTGGAACTGGAGCGGGGCCAGGCTGATGGGGGCGGCGGGCTCTCGGCTAAAGAAAGCCAAGGCCCAGGGCGTGCGGCCGCTGCAGGGGGCACCCACCTGCCCTGGCCCAGCTGTTGCCAACGGGAAGACTGAAGCTCAGAGGAACTCGGTGCCCTGCCCTCCCCATCTAATAAGCAGCCCCAGCGAGAGCTGAAACAGATCTTCAGACACCACGTCCAGTGTTTTCTGCACCAAAGGGACTGCTGTCATTTTTACTTCCAATAGTCTGGGCTGGGTTTCTACCACATACACCCTGAAAGCTTAACACATCAGGCCCGTCCTGCCCTTCCAGGGCCCATCATGGCACCTGGCACACTGCGTCAGAGTCATTTCCAAGCTCACCTGCTCCCGCCTGCCCACAAGCAGGCGAGACTTTCATCCTTGCGTAGGGTCTAGCACAGAGCAAGGACTAATGAACGCTGACATCTGCCCGCTGACCCCAGGACTCTCCAGTATAAAACCAGAACCTCAAGACTGGCAAAGACCAGGGCTCTCACATAACTTCTGGAAAACAGTGAACTCCTGAAGCCCTGGCTTAGACTTACCTTTGCATCAGTGTTGATGTACTTATTGAACCTCTTGAATGCATCAACATTAAACTTCATCAGCTCCCCAAGGAGGTCAAAGTAACTCTGCAGCACATCCCGTGACTTGCACTCACTGTCCACGATGCAGTAGAGGATGTGCTGGGGGTGGGAGAAGACAGAATGAAGGCCGGAAAAGGTGGCTGGTCCCCGGAGGCCCCAGGCCGTGCTCATCTGAGCTGCCCACCGCCTGCCTCCCCCAGCCCTGGTATGTAGCTCAGCCCATGTGCTGTTAGCTTTGTGCAAGCATCCAGGTTGATAGAACCCGCTCCCCTGTCTAGATTCTCACTGGAGGATGCTGGTGGCTCCAAGGGCAGGGCCAGGCCTGACACACCTAACCAGGAAGTGGGGCGGGTAGGGGTGAGGGCAGGTTGGGGTATGTAGCCACCACCTCTCTTGCTTGCCCAGGTCTGAGCTAAAGTCTTTTCACGATGGCCAAGCTCTCCAGCTCACAGGGAGGGAGCTGTCTCCAGAGGTAATATGGCCCCAGCCTGAGCACTGAGGCCATTCAAGTGAAGCATGGGGTTTAAGGACAGGAGACACATTTTGACCCCATGGTTCATGTTAATAAATGGAAAAGTTTACAATGAGTGAATTTTTACAAGACAGTTAAAGTATTTTCTTTTCATTTTCTTGAGCTATATATACTGATTTAGATGAATTCTTTACCTTATGGATTTTATTACAATTCACGGGTCAGTTTCTTATTTGTATCTTTATTTTTTTTAAATCAATTGCAGCTTTGGACATTTTTCTCTACCTCATTTTGTAAATTTTGCTTTTTCTGGAGGCCATTTTTCAATAAAGGGAAATTAAATAGTCAGCAGCAAAGTATCCTTGGGGTCAAAAAGCCTTGCTGAGCAACTTCACAGACTCCTATAATCCTCCATGGCCACCCCTCAGATCCTTCAATCACCCAGTAAGCACCCATGGGGAACCCAGAGCTGAAGCTCAGGGGAAATACCAGAGAGATGTGCACTTGCATTTGAAGATAGAGAGTCTGGTCTGCTTCTGCCAGCTGTCTAGGTCTCAGGGCAGGAAAGCAATGCATGGGGCTGGGGGAGAAGAGGACACCCGACACCCTGGCTCCTCCGGGCCATTACCTCTAGAAGGCCTCGTTTCAGCAGGAACATCTGGTCTGCATAGGAGGTGGTCCCTCGGAGGAAACTCTCCACAGCCCGGGCTTGCCAAAACCTGCGACCCAAATGTTGACCCCTGGCCCAGGTGGCTAAGGCTGCCCTCTTCTGGTCCACGTTCCATTCACCGAGGGGCTGGGAGATGTCTATTGTCCTTTTCACTAATCCAACACACTGAACACTGGGAGATGTTTACCGAACATCTCCCAGGCCTTGGGCCTCATACAGGGCACTGGGAACACATGGCAAGTCCCCATCCTTAGGGAGCTGACGGCTCAGTGGGGAACAGTCCTCTATGTGGTTCGTCTGGAAGGAGTGTGTGGGCTCAGAGGACTGCCCCAGGAGTCATGTGTGAAAACATACTCTAGGCTCCGCTCCTTCAGAGGAACAGGAGGACATGGAAGAGAGGGGTCAGAAATGCATGAGGGACCAGACAGGCATGTGGACGGGTCACTGAACTCACTTCTGATGGGCTGTCTTAGAATAAGAGGAGGCTGATATTGACTGAGTGGCCCCCGAGGGCAGAGCTTGGATCCGTGAGGGGACAAAGGGACAAGGCAGGCTGAGCTGACAGAGGACCCTTGGGCGTGGAGCCTGCTGACAGCTCACACCCACCCTGATGGAATGCCCCCCTCAGCCGTTGTCCTGTCCACAGCCTCTAAGACAACATGGGTGAGTCTAAGGAACTGGGACGCCCTCCCAGTCTGCACCCCCGTCCCCCTCAAGCCCTTCTTTCACTCCTACTGTCCCCACGGCAGGTCCTGGCTTTGAGCCCTTCCACACCACATCCCCCACATAGGGGTCTTTCCATGCCTATTTCCTACAAGCCAGGGCCTCCATATGGGTAGGGATTGTAGCTCCCATTTCTCCCCGCTTGTCCAGCATCAGCACAGAATAGGTGCTTGCTGAATGCTGGCTCAATTCCTGAAACACACTGCCAGCACACAGCAAAATCTAGTACGTGCTGAGTCAACACCAGGGAGCCAGCAGATTCCCTCTCCCTGACAGTAACCAGCTATGCGGGGTGGAAGCTGGTGACGACAGAGGCATTTCTAACAGCTTAAACACTTGGTTTCTGCACCCTCAGGAGTGGGAGGTGCACGTCCAGACCTACCTGAAAGATGACTCAGCTGGCTCCTTCTTCATAACCTGCAGCAGACGTGTTAACAAGCCCCTCTTCCCATCGCATACCAAACTCCTGAAAGAAAACAGACAAAAATGTTGATGGCAGATTTGAGAGGCTGACAGAGGCCAAATTCCAAATGGCAGAAGAACTATGTCTTGACCCCCTGGGGCTGGGTGTCTTTGCTGACGTAGGTGGGTAAAAAGCAAAACAAAACAAAACATGAGGACATTTCTAAACCTACAGGATGTCCTCCTGCTCCACCTGGGTCCAGGGCACCCTAAGGATTCCTGCAGTCTCAGAACTAAACAGCCAAATGTATTCTCACATCTCAGGGCAGCCTTCCCTGCCCAGGCTTGCTGACAAGTGACCAGAGGCCAAAAATGCATCCAGAGTCATATGGGGCTCGGACCTGCTGGAGGGAGGGCTGCTCGTGACAAATGTGGGTTTGGATCACCATGACAGAGTCTAAGAGATGGGGCAAAGTCTGTGCCACTGAGGGTAAGTAAGACAAGGAGTACCCTGGGCCCCAGGTTTGGCTTTAGGTGGCCATGGACACATACTCAAGTTTCTGGGCCTCTGCTTCCCGGTCTAGGAAACAAAGACAATAAATGAGAAAAGCTCTCAGGCTGCATTATGGAGGAGAGAGGAATAGCAGGCAGCGACTCTAGGCCCTTAAACTTTCCCTTCAAATAGAGCAGTTCTACTGTTCACCTACTACAGGCTTTGTGCGTGTGCTTGATTGCTCAGTCATGTCTGATTCTTTGTGACCCCACGGACTGTAGCCCACCAGGCTCCTCTGTCCATGAGGATTCTCCAGGCAAGAATACTGGAGGGAGTTGCCGTGCCCTCCTCCAGGGGAACTTCCCAACCCAAGGATCGAACCCGGGTCTCCTGCACTGCAGACAGATGTGGGACTACATTCAATTTCATTTGAACAAAGATTTCTGCTGCTTTTAAACCAAGAACAACAACAAAAGACCAGAGAATTATGACTCCTGTTGCTGCACACAGTCCTCCCTGCCCTGACCCCTGTGAGCCTGAGACCCCCCTGCTCTGCTCCAGAAAGTGAGGCGTTACTCAGCTACCGGGTTTTGGCAGAGGGCAGGAGAAGAGGAGGCCAACGAAGCTGAGTGAGCAGGGAGGGGGCAGAGCATTTACGACCTTTGGCAGGTGACCTCGCTGAGCCCCTGCTCCCCAGTTTGTAAAGTGAGTGATGATGGCACTTCCCTCCGAAGCTGCTAAGGGGCTCCGATGAGACAACGCAGGTGGCGGGAGGACAGAGCCTGGTACCCTGGAGCCCTTGGCATGCCAGCCACACATGGGTGAGAAAGGACAAGTATGCAGACCCGGGTGCACCTGTCCGAGCCCCAGGACATGCAGGCAGCCAGCAGGCTGTGGGCCCCTCACGCTCACCGGTCAGTGTTGAGGACGGCTTCCACCTCAGGGATGTTGGCCTTGAGAGAGATGGCGCTGAGTTCATTCAGCTCTTGGTTGTTGAGCAGTAGATATTTGTTCCTGAAACAGATGTGTTGGAGGCGGTGATGGACAGGCACTGGGGCCGTCACGTCCACACTGGGCCAGTCTCTTGCTCCCCACTTTCATTAAGAAGCCCCCGGTAGCCACCCTGAAAACCACTCACCCCAAGGCAGCATTCTGGGGGAGGGCATGGAGCCCACTGCTGTTCGGCTGAGGGAGTCTCCCTGGCCCCAACACCCATCCTCTGCCTGCATGTTCACTAACAAAGCTCCTTCCTTAGTATGTGTAAGGCCTTTCTTTTGCCACTGAACATTTCTATTTAATTTCTCAAAGGCACTTCCAACTCCATGATGCCCAGACGCTCATCACTTTACTCAAGCCTGGCCCTATGCCAGCTCTCCCACCAGGAGGCCCGAGTGTGACACTCTTCCATCCCCCTTCACACCCAGGCCTCTCGTCACCCACGTCATGTGGACAGAACCAGCTTCCTAAACGGTCTCCCACAGGAATCCATCCCACACACAGCACCCAGAAAGATCTTCAGAAAACTGGAACCTGACCCTGCCACTCCCACGAAAAGCACGCCTCCCCTTTCCTGCTGCTGCAGAATATACACAATCCAAGCCTACGAATGTGACCTGTCAAATGACGGAAGGGAGGGACCCAGGTCCTCAGGGAAAAAACAAGACATTTAGGACACACTGGTGCCATTTTTCAGAGAGTTGCCATACTTCCTGGGGCTTAAGGCCCTCAAACAGAGAACCTCTCAGAGAGGATGAGCCACACCGCCCACACAAAAGCTCCAAAGTGAAGGCCCCTGAGGCCACATGGGTCCTCAGGCATGTTCTATTAGCTTAAACAAAGAATCTAAACCAGCACCTAAAAATCAGGACCTTGCACATAAATCTTCATTTCTGGCTTCTCTTGGGGGAAAAACTCAGAAACTATACAACAGTGGGCCCTGTTTCCTGTACCCAACAGGTGGTAAGAGCTGAGTAGCACCTGCTTCTGTTTGCCAGCTCACCAACGTCTTCCCAGTGTCAAGGTCAAGGGTCAGCTGCCATTTACCCCTCCCCTGCCTGCACTGTTCCCTCATAGCAGAGACTCATTCTCCTACACATCCTCCATCAAAGGCTGAAGAGTAAAAAATGAGAGGGCAGAATGTGTTCCAAGGAAAATGGGAGAAAGCACACCTCCTCGTACAGGCAAAGAATATCCCACCTGTTCAACGTATAAATACTCAGCCCACTCTGGCCATCTGAGGTTCCTAGAGGCCCCTGAGAATAGCCAAGCTGTCACTCCCGGCTCACAGGGACAGACGGCTGACAGCTGCATTGACTCCAGGGGTATTAAGGGGCCAGCAACTTCCGCACTCACTTCCAAGGTGGCTGTGGGGGTCGAGGGGAAGCTCAGGTAGTGCCTGGCATAAAGGAAAGGCTGGACAAATGGCAGCTCTTATGGAAGTGCAGCCTCGTGGTCACACTGAGGTGACAGCGGCTCTCACGGCTCCCGGGTCCTCCTCAGCTGAGGTCAGTGATTAAACAAAGGGAGAACAGAGACAGCAAACCAAGTCCTCTTGGGGACAGCTTGTACTTACTCGTGGTGGTCGCTGAAACTCTGGAGGAGCCTCAGAAACTGGATCTTCAAGGTGATATCCTAAAATACACGTGCATCCTCGATGTTAAGACCACAGTCACAACGTTCAAAGAAAACAAAAGGCTTTGGTGAGAGCCTGGGCATCCTGCTGCTTCTCTGGGTCCCTGTCCTGGCACACAGGGAGGACTCCTCTTTAGTCAGAAAACCTTTTGTCCACATCTGGCCAACAGTGGATTAAGCTAAGGCAGAACCTTCCTGTTAAAAACACTCTAAGATACTGGATACAAAATAACTGAAATTATTTTCAATGTGAGGCTAAGCACATACGAAAGAAAGGAAATTCCACTAGAATTAGAAATGAAGGAAGGACTGAGTTCAGAGCAGTGAGCACAAGAGCTGATGGCTGGCAGAGAAGGGAAAATGAGACTTATTTGGGCCAGGGCTTGGGTTTCAATGCTCTGTAGGGACCAGACAGGACCTTGGGCCTATGCAAAGCCTGTGGAGCTGATGTGTTTAGTGAAAAAAGGGTTAGAAAAACCTCACCTACCAGGCCTGGGAGCTGGCAAAGAACCCTGTCTCTGCTGGTGGAGGGAAGTTCCCAGGTCTGCAGGACCCTGGGCTCACACTTCCAGAGGGGGAGGGCAGATATTCAATGTGAAAACTTGCCCTGGGACCCTGCTCCCTAAAGCACCTAGCAGACAAAAGCCAAATGTTCTATGGGACACTTCCAGTATCCCCAAGGAAAACAAGCCCCCTGAAGGTGACCTTCTATAAACGGTACAGAACACAAGGCAACATTCCACCCCAAGCTGAGTCTGCAGACGCAGACACAAGTATTAGCACTGTCAACAATCCAAAAAAGATCATTAAAAAGTATGTTATGAATAACTAAAGAGATGAAATTAAAGACAGCGCAACAGAAGAAGAAAATATTTAACATAATCAATAAAAGACCAAATACTTTTTGACAAAGATCCAGACAAAATGTCTAGAAACGCAAAATATATGAACCCAAATGGATCTGTTGAAAGGTAAATCTGACAAAGTCAAGGAGAAAAACAAGTCCCCAGAATGCAGCAGAGAGACCAGGCGGGACCCACGGCACCGGGCCCTGACAGCCGTGTGGCACTGACGTGGTGCTGATGGCCGATGATTTAGACTCCCCGTGCAGGGCTCTTTAGGGCACTGTCATGCAAACCAGGTAGGCATGAGCCCTTGACCCTTAAAAAAAAAAAACAAAAACCCAAAACTTCCTAAAGTCCTTTTTGGAGGCCAACCGCTGGTGTGGTTCTGGGAGGCAAACCTAATATTAGGGATGTCACTTAGAATGGGGTAGAGAACAGAATGAGGAAAAACTTGCTGCCCTGGAGTGGAGTGCGTGGCCCTGCCTGGAGGCGAATGAACAATGGGAGGCTGCTGGAGGGCCTCCAAAGGGATTCCTGGGTAGGTGGAGGGTGGGGGTCAGATCCTTCCCCAAGGTGGCTTCCAGTGACGGGAGTACACAGGCTGTGACTTTTAGTTTCTGCTCTACTCTCCAAGGAGATTTCAAAGGGCCAACGGCAGGTCTTGAAACAACCACTCCTGGCATCTGCCGTCAGGGTCCCTGCTCACCGGGCTACAGTCACAGTTCTGGTTGTGACCATGGAGCACGAGGGCAGATGCTGAATGCTTCCTCCAGATCAGTTTGTCAAACAAATTATTCAGCCCAGGGATCAGCTTGAACTCCGCAATCATTCTGTGAACCTGAGGGGTAGGAAGGCAAAAGCATGAAGGCAGATGTGAGCTGAAGGTCTATCAAAAGCCCAGGCATATATGTACAAGCAGCCTCCAGGATGAAGAAAGTAATGCTGAGCTTTAAAGCAAACATCTACACTTATTCTCACTATGCACCAATACACTTTCACACTCTCTAGAGACACTGATAACTGGTAAAATTAGATGCCTCATGGAAGAACCTTGAATGTTCAGGATCAGAGGGGAGAAAGGTTTCACTGATACTTATTTATACCTCAATACAGAACTATATGAATTACTGACCTATTAAAATAATCCATATCCCTGTAGTACCTGGCACACAGTAGGAACTCAGTAAATGCTGACTGTGCAAATGAGGACACAACAGCATCACATTGGCTGTCAGGAAGGCTGGGTCTTGAGGCCAGCTGGGAAGGGTGGCTGTGATCAGTTTAACCAAAGACCATGAAGATTCATAGAAACTTGGTACCGGAGAGACTAAGGGAGCAGGGGAACTATAACGGTGAAGGGACAGAAAGAAAAGTCAGAGCAGCAGGATTTAAGTCGTGCTCTGACGATGCCTGGAGACTGAGAACATGGCCCTTATACAGGTCTTGGTTTTCACAAATATCAAGTGGGATGGAGGTCACCATCTGCTGTGTAACTTACCAAGTACCCACAAATTCAAATATGATTACAGAAATGTCTCGAAGAAGAAAAAGCATTCAACACAGGTAAGACATCGTGACTAGTATTTTTTATATGAAATATATACCACATGGAAGGAAGGAGCCCCAGTGCTGTGGACATCACGGCAGGATCTATCCAGTGTCCTGGTTTTAAATGCCAACCACAGGTTGACAATCAAAGTTATACCTCCAGGGCCCATCTCGTCCCTAACTCAGGTGTAGGTAACCCCAGCGCCAATTCTAATAGACAGCTAAACTTAACCTGTTCAAACCGAACCCTGCCCCTTCCTCCCTACAGACATCTGCCTCTCCACTCCTTACCCACTAGTCTCAACCATCTCAATAATGGCAAACCATTCCTCCCACCTGCTTGGAAAGAGGTAAGGAAGTCATCTTTACTTCCTCTCTCAAGTCCATACCTAACTTCTCAGCAAATCTTACCTGTTCTACCTTCAAAACAGATCCATAACAAAAGCACTGCTCACCACCCCTGCCATCAATACGTGGGTCCCAGCTACTGTCAGCTCTTGCACACAGCAGCCACAGGATGGTTTTCCGTTTCACTCAGGGTGAATGCCAGAGTCCTTAAGCGGCCTATGAAAGCCAGAGGCAACCTGGCCCCCAGCGACCCCTCAGCCTGCCTCTCCTGACTGCTGGCTCCAGTCCACCCCCAGCTTTCTACCGTTCCACTAAACCACCGGGCCGGTGCCCACCAGGGCCTGCTTCCTTGACCTGGTAGGCCACCTCGGGTGAAGCAGTCAGCATGCCTGGCTCCCTTGCTTTCTTCAGGACACTGCCAGGCAGATGTCATCTTTTCAGCCAGTCTTTCCCCTTCCACCTTCTCTATAATTGTTCCTCTCTTACCAAATTGTGATAACCGCATCCATCTCACAGAGAGCTGAGTGAGAGAACAGTCTCTGACTCAAAACGGTGCTCAGGGACCACCGAGCTCCCAGCTCCCCTCAGGCCTCTCGCTACATCCCTAGGAGGTAGAGGGAACGGAAGGGGGCCACTTGTCCATCCTGGGGAGAAGTGGGGTGCGCTTCCAGAGCACCTCCCATCCCTCCCTCCTGGAACTGCTTCAAGATTCAGGGAACCTCCGCACAGCGGGACCCCTGGTAGCTGCCCAGCTGCCATAACTTGACTTAGTTCTGACCCACCACCCCAAGCCCCCATCAGACTGGCAACTCCTCCAGGGCCATCTGCAGGGCAGACACCCACCCTTTACCCTGTGTATTAACAAGGTCGGGTACCATGGCTACGCCACCCGCTTCTGCCTGGGGCCCCACAGCTCTGTCTAGAAACGTTGCCCCAGTACAGTACGGTGGGAGGACTATGGGCTCTGGAACCAGACTGCAGGGCTGAGGAACGTGACTCTTCACGCTGCTGGGCCAGGGCCGCTGTGGAGGCAGCCTAG
>SJXQ01002297.1:269063-333949 GCA_006408695.1 Aepyceros melampus
CCTGGTTGCGCTGGCGCCCCATCAGCAGCACGCACAGCACGTACAGCACCTCCAGCTTGTACATGATCTCGTGCATGATCTTCATCGACTGAGGCAGCTGAGTCCTGGTGGAGCTGTGAGGCGGGCCGTTCTCCTCAGAAGCCCCTGGCGGAGGAAACACAATGGAGGCTGGCACAGCCACCAGGAGACAGGCTTCAGTCACTGCGCGTGTGGAAACACGTTTCCGCCCCTCAAACCTGCTCTGAACAGACTTGAGGAGACAGCCTTTAGACTGGGCCCCAAGTCTGTGACGGAGGCTCCGAAAGGCAGGCCACCAGGGGCCAGGGAAGCTTAGACGCGTAGCAGATACGGACTCTGCAGTTCTACCCCATCCGCTTTCAGCGCTCTGACGCAGCCCACGCGGTAGCCTGACCCATTCTCTGCCCTCATCGGCACCCCTCACCCACCTCCGCCCCCAGAAGGCACCCAGACACGTGTCCAGCAGGCAACTGGCAAATTCTCTTCAGGTCACAAATGACTCTGAATATGTGGTCATTCTGCCGAGATTCCACAAGGGGGCACCGCTGAAGGACTGAAAGGATCTTTTTAAGATTTTTTTTCCTCCTATTGCTCAAACAGCCATGGGAAGTGTCCTAAGGCAGACGACGCATCACAATCGATACTAGAGATGGAGATGAACATATTACCTACTAGCAGATTTTCATTTCCCCCGATTTCATTATTAGCAATGACAGCAACAGCTATGTAGTACCTATAGGACACGATGTGCGTCATACACTGTGTCCTGGGCTTTAGATAAACCATTTACCCCACTACCCCACTAACAAAATAGTCTCAGTGAGTCACACAGTGGAGGGTACTCTCAGGAGCATGGCAGAGCAAAAGGATGAAGACTGAGGGCTGTGGAATGACAACCTGCTGGCTGTGGGACCCTGGGCGTGTCACCTCATCAGGCTTTCAAGGGTTCTGTAAATGGGGAGAACAGGAGTGCTGCAGCGGTCAGCTAGAGATCCTGTGCAGAGGAAGGAGGACACAAAAAGCCCAGAGCCTGCTTCTTGGGAAGCCTCACTCTCGCTGTGCTGTGCTCAGTTGTGTCCAACTCTTCGCAACCCCCAAGACTGTAGCCCACCAGGCTCTCTGTCCATGGAATTTCCCAGGCAAGAATATTGAAGTATTCCTGGAGTATTTCCTTCTCCAGGGGATCTTCCAGGGATCTAACCTACATCTCTTGCTCTGGCATGTGGATTCTTTACCACTGAGTCACCTGGGAAGCCCCGGTCTCACTCTTTGGTCCCTATTACTTTAAATGCTCAGAGTCAGGAGACCTTAGGATTTACTCCTCTTAGTTTTTCTCATCTTTAAGGTGAAAGGATAAATCAATAACTACTGAGGTCCTTTCATACTCCTACTGAACTGCTGCCCTGGAGCCTTTTGGAAAGGCCAGAAAATCTGTCTGTTACAGAGCAGTGGTGCTAAGATATACCCAGGTGAGGCACTCACAGTTATGATTTCTGTATGGTGATATGCCACAAGAACCTAACTTACTCCACCTCATGGACTTGGAACTATTTTTCCAGCCATGTTAACCATCACTAATACATAAGCTAGAAGACAACCAGTTGCTGAAAGAAGCATGACTGCAGCACAGGGACTAAAGACTTGGAGCCAGACTGTTAGGTGGCTTTGGGAAATCTGTTGCCATGCCTATGCTTCAGCATCCATTCTTATCTGTAAAACAGAAGTAACGGCAACAGTGTGTGTGCTGTTGCTCAGTCGCATCCAACTCTTTGCAACCCTCTGGACTGTAGCCGGCCAGGCTCCTCTGTCCATGGAATTTTCCAGGCAAGAATACTGGAGTGGGTTGCCATTTCCTGCTCCAGGGGGTCTTCCTGTCCCAGGGATTGAACCCACATCTCCTGCATCTTCTCTCTTGTATCTCTTGCACTGGCACAAGGATTCTTTAATATTGCAACACCAGGGAAGCCCAATGGCAACAGTATCTATCTATTACCAATGTTGCAAAGGTTAAATGACTTAATATGTTAAAGTGCTTAAAAATTGCCAAGCACATGTACCCTACATACAAGTATGTGTCAAACAGAAGTAAAAAACTAACTCTGGGATTTTCAGTTAATGCTTGCTTGCTACTTGTTCTCTTTCTTGTAATCTGCAAGCTCTTAATGGCAACTAAAAAGGCAGCAGGCAAAAACTAAGAAACATTTACTCAAGAAAATCTGAGAAAATGCTATTTATTGACATATATTTTCTTGCATGTTGGGAGAAAAACCATCATTAC
This sequence comes from Aepyceros melampus, assembly GCA_006408695.1. Lineage (NCBI taxonomy): Eukaryota > Metazoa > Chordata > Mammalia > Artiodactyla > Bovidae > Aepyceros > Aepyceros melampus. The sequence continues at coordinate 271,360 of SJXQ01002297.1, forward strand.
TCAGTTTTATGTCTTGGGACTCCTTGGCCCAGCTCCCAGAACAGTTTCAGAGTCAACTGACTCGTAAAGAGAATCTGATGAGTTATCACACAGAACCACACCTCTGCCGCACACCCGCTGGGTGCCATGAAACCTCTGGTGCCTCAGCGTCCTCATCACCTAGACCAGGGTTTTTATTGGGGGGGAGGGGCACTGCGGGAGAAGGCCTGTGTGGAAGGAACAGGTGTGGTGGGTGGCACACGAGCCCTCCTCAGTAATGAACCTCTGTAAAGAGATACAGGCAGCTTGGATTCTTCCGAGTCACTGCCAACTTTTGCTGCCTGGTTTGCAAAGGCCTCAAGAAACTCTCTGGGATAAATATTTTCAACAAACACAGGCCTCAAAGCAATAGCCAGTGTGCAGGAACAAGACAATTCCCAAGGATGAGGATGGGAAAACTTGTTTAAGAGGCCTGGCCTTCCCTCCACATCTCTTCAGTTCCACAATACTGATTAAAGTGGGTATGACCCTCCATACATTTCTACTGTACCCTGGAGCACATGAACTTAAAAAGAATAGCTTTGGGCTAAAATTCACATACCATACAATTCATCCCTTTCAAGAATATAACTCACTGGTCTTTAATATATTCACAGAATTGTGCAGCTATCATCACAATCAACATTAGAGCACTTTTATCACCCCACAAAGAAATCCTATTTGCTTTAGCAGCTACTCCCCTTTTCTCACCAAGCCCCTAGAAACCCAGGCATCCATTAGACTATGTTCTGCTCTTTCTACAAATGGAATCATACAACTTGTCATTTTTTGTTTCCAGCACAATGTTTTCAAGGTTTATTCAGGCTGTAGTATGTATCAGTACTGATAATAATCTATTATATAAAATATATCAATTTTGTTATCCATCCATCAGCTGATATGAGTTGTTTCTGTAATTAGGTTATAATAAATCTGCTACTATGAACATCCATGTGTAAGTTTTTGTGTAAACATATATTTTCATGTATCCTGGCTATGGTTTTTCCTGTGGTCATGTATGGATGTTGAGAGTTGGACTGTGAAGAAGGCTGAGCACAGAAGAATTGATGCTTTTGAACTGTGGTGTTGGAGAAGACTCTTGAGAGTCCCTTGGACTGCAAGGAGATCCAACCAGTCCATTCTGAAGGAGATCAACCCTGGGATTTCTTTGGAAGGAATGATGCTCAAACTGAAGCTCCAGTACTTTGGGCACCTTATGCGAAGAGTTGACTCATTGGAAAAGACCCTGATGCTGGGAGGGATTGGGGGCAGGAGGAGAAAGGGACGACCGAGGATGAGATGGCTGGATGGCATCACAGACTCAATGGACGTGAGTCTGAGTGAACTCCGGGAGTTGGTGATGGACAGGGAGGCCTGGCGTGCTGCGATTCATGGGGTCGCAAAGAGTCGGACACGACTGCGCGACTGAACTGAACTGAACTGATACCTAGAAGTGGAATTTCTAGGTCATACAAAAACTATGTTTAACTTTTTGAGTAACTGTTTTCCACAGTGGCCGCACCAGTTTGCATGCTTCCCAACAGAGAATGAGAGTTCTGATTTTTCCATCTCCTTAAGGAGACTGTTACCAGTCCTTTTGATGAGTCATTTCAGTGGGTATGAAGGGATATCTGATTGTTGGATTGGATTTGCATTTCCCTGATGGCTAATGATGTTGATAATGTTCTCATGTGCTTGCTGGTTACTCTTGTATCATCTCTGGAGAAAGTCTATTCAGATCTTTTGCCCATAATTTGAAATGGGTATCTTTTCATATTGAGCTGTAGGAGTTCTTTATATCTTCTAGATACAAGTCCCTTATTAGATATATGGTTTGCAAAAATGTTCTCTTCTACCCTCCAAAAGTGTTCACCTATTCTGGGTTTTCCCTTTCTTGATGTTGCTTTTTGAAGCACAAAATATTTTCGTTTTAATGAAGTCCAATTTACCTACTTCTCATCTGGTTGCCTGTATTAGGCATCATCTAAGAAACCACTAGGGTTTCCCTGGTGGCTCAGTAGTAAAGAACCCACCTGCCATCGCAGGAGATGTAGGTTCAATCTCTGGGTCAGGAGGACCCCCTGTAGAAGGAAATGGCAACCCACTCCAGTATTCTGGCCAAGAAAATCCCACAGACAGAGGAGCCTGGTAGGCTACAGTCCAAAGGCTCACAAGGGGTCAGACTTGACTGAACCACCACCACCACCACCACAACAAAACCACGACCAAGTCCAAAGTGCTAGAGTTATTCTTGTTTTCTTCTAAGTGTTCTCAAGGATTAGTTCTTACATTTAGGTCTTTGATCTTTTTGAGCTCATTTTTATATATGATGTGAGGTGGCAGGGGAGGGAGGTCCAACTTCATTCTTTTGCATGTGGATATCTAATGGTCCCAGTACCATCTGCTGAAAAGACTACTGTTTCCCCAACCAAATGGTCTTTGGCACTCTTGTTGAAAATCAACTGACCATATAAGTGAGCATTTATTTCTGAATTCTCAGTTCTATTTCATTGTGTATATCTCTGGAGGTCAGTAGCGCAATGTCTTGGATATTATAGCTTTGTACTAAGTTGAAAAATTAGGCAATGTAAGTCCTCCACTTTGTTCTTCAAGACTGCCATAGCTATTTGAGGCCTCCTGCATTTCCAAATGAACATTTCCAACTAGGGCCTACTAGTTCATTTCTGCAAAGAAGTCAGTCAGGATTGTGACAAGGACTGTGTTGAATCTTTAGACAGACCTGGAGATCAAGGTGTGAATTACTGCTGCTTTAATAATATCAGCTCTTCTGATTCAGAACAAATGCTTCCTTTACAATTTTTTAGGTTTTCTTTAACAATTATGTTTTCTAATTTTCAGAGTGTAAGTTTTCTATTTCTTTGTTAAATATGTCACTAAGTATTTTATTCTTTTCTGATGCTCTTTTAAATGAAATTGTTTTAATTTCATTCTTAGTTTGTTCATTGCTACTCTACAGAAATACAACTGATTTCTATATACCTATCTTGTATGCTGAAACTGTTGAATGAACTTGTTTACTGGTTTAACAGTTTTTTAGTGGATCCTTAGGTTTTTCTATACAAGAGACCATGTCATTGTGACTAGAGACAATTTTACTTCTTCCTTATATTTCTTTTTCTTGCCTAACTACCTAGCCAGAACTTCCAGTACAATGAACAGAAGTGTTAAGGGCAGATATCGTTGTCTTGTTCTAATCTTAGTAAGGGAAAAGTTATCTGTCTTTGCCCATTAAGTGTTATAATATTGGCTGTGGGTTTTCTTAGATGCCTTTTAACAGGTTGAGGAGTTCTTTTCCATTCTCACTTGGAATATTCTTATCTTAAAATGGATTTTGTCAAATGCTTTTTCTCCATCTACTGAAATAGTCATGTAGTTTTCGTCCCTTTCCCGTCAATATGGTATATTAAATTGACTTTCATATACTGAGTCAACTTTGCATAAAGTCCATTTAGTCATGTATATATACTTGATCAGGTATATCATCCTTTTTTGTTGCTGTATTTGGTTTGCTAGTATTTTTGTTGAGGTGTTTTGCATATACGTTTGTAAGTTACATAAGTCTGTAATTTCCTTGTGATGTCTCTGGTTTTGTTATCAGGGTAATACAGTTTCACAGAATGAATTAAGAAATGTTCTTTCCTCTTCTACTTTATGGAAGTCTGTGATGTACAGGCATTACTTCTTTAAACAGTTGGTAGAATTAACCAGTGAAGCCTTTTGAGCCAGGACTTGTTTTCGGGATAGTTTTTCATTACTAATTCAATCTCTTGTTATAGGCCTGTTCAGATTTTCTATTTTTCTTGAGTCAGTAGCGCGAGTTTGTGTCTTTCTTATAATTTTTCCATTTCAGCTGGGTTATCTAATTTATTAGCATATAGTTGTTTATAGTATTCTCTTATAGTCCTTTTATCTTTGTAAGGTTGGTTATAATATATTCTCTTTCACTCCTGATTTTAGTAATTTGAATCTTGTCTCTTTTTTTTGCTTGATTAGTGCAGCTAAAGATTTGTCAATTTTGCTGATATTTTCAAAGAATCAAGTCTTGGTTTTGTGCATTTTCTCCATTGTTTTTCTATTCTCTATTAATTTCCAATTCAATCCTATTATTTCTTCCCATCTGTCTGCTCTGGGAATGTGGTTTGCTCTTCTTTGTTCAATGACTTAAAGCAGAAAGTTAGGTTATTTTTTTGAAATCTTGTATGTAGGCATTTACAGCCATAAATTTCTAAGCACGCTTTAGTTGAAATTCTGTAAATTTTGGTATGTGTGTCATCATTTTCATTTCATCTCATTCATCTCAAAGTATCTTCTAGTTTTCTTTGTGATTTTATCTTTGAACCATCAATTATTTGGAAGTGGACTGCTTAACTTCCACACATTTGTGAATTTCCCAAATTTCTTTCTACTATTAATTTCTAATGTCACTCCATTGTGATTGAAGTATATACTCTACAATTTTAATCCTTTTTTAAGTTTTCTGAAATTTTTTTTAGGGTTTAGTGCATATATATATATATATATATATATATATATATTTAGTCTAGTTGGCTTACTGTGTTGCTCAAGTCTTCTATTTCCTTGTTGATCTTCTATATAGTTATCCAGTATCGAAACTGGGTTATTAAAGTTTCCAACTATTATGTTGAACTATTTCCTCTCTTTGAATCTGTTAGTTTTTGCTTTCTTTACTTATTTTTGGCTCTGTTGTTGTTAGAACTGGACACGGAACAACAGACTGGTTCCAAATAGGAAAAGGAGTACGTCAAGGCTGTATATTGTCACCCTGCTTATTTAACTTATATGCAGAGTACATCATGAGAAATGCTGGACTGGAAGAAACACAAGCTGGAATCAAGATTGCTGGGAGAAATATCAATAATCTCAGATATGCAGATGACACCACCCTTATGGCAGAAAGTGAGGAGGAGCTAAAAAGCCTCTTGTTGAAAGTGAAAGAGGAGAGTGGAAAAGTTGGCTTAAAGCTCAACATTCAGAAAACGAAGATCATGGCATCTGGCCCCATCACTTCATGGGAAATAGATGGGGAAACAGTAGAAACAGTGTCAGACTTTGTTTTTTTGGGCTCCAAAATCACTGCAGATGGTGACTGCAGCCATGAAATTAAAAGGCGCTTACTCCTTGGAAGAAAAGTTATGACCAACCTAGATAGTATATTCAAAAGCAGAGACATTACTTTGCCCACTAAGGTCCGTGTAGTCAAGGCTATGGTTTTTGCTGTGGTCATGTATGGATGTGAGAGTTGGACTGTGAAGAAGGCTGAGCACCGAAGAATTGATGCTTTTGAACTGTGGTGTTGGAGAAGATTCTTGAGAGTCCCTTGGACTGCAAGGAGATCCAACCAGTCCATTCTGAAGGAGATCAACCCTGGGATTTCTTTGGAAGGAATGATGCTCAAACTGAAGCTCCAGTACTTTGGGCACCTTATGCGAAGAGTTGACTCATTGGAAAAGACCCTGATGCTGGGAGGGATTGGGGGCAGGAGGAGAAAGGGACGACCGAGGATGAGATGGCTGGATGGTATCACAGACTCAATGGACGTGAGTCTGAGTGAACTCCAGGAGTTGGTGATGGACAGGGAGGCCTGGCGTACTGCGACTCATGGGGTCGCAAAGAGTCGGACACGACTGCGCGACTGAACTGAAACTGAACTGTTAGACACATATGTGATTTTAACTGCTAAACCTCAATAGATTTACTATAAAATCTACTTATAAATCTCTGATAACTTTTTGTTTTTAAAGTCTCTCTTATAGTACAGCCATTACAGTTTTTTATGGTTATCTTCTGCATGATACACTTCTATCATTTACTTTCAACCTATTTCTATCTTTGAAGAGAAAGTGTGTATCCTGTAGGATGCATATAATGGATCGTTTTAAAAAATCCAACATGGCAATCTGTTTTTTGAATGAATTGTTTAATCTATTCACATTTAATGTTATTACTGACAAAATTGAATGTACTTCTGCCTTTTACTTTTTGTCTTGTTAAAGCTCACTTGTATTCCCCTAGTTCTTCTTTAACACTTTTTGTATTAAGTAAATATTTTCTAGTGTAACAATGTAATTCCTTTAACTATATTTCTAAAGTTACTATGTCAGCAGTCACTACAGGGCTTGCTTGCCATATACATCTTGACAGACTCTTTTTTAGATTTAAACTAACTCCGGGGCTCTTAGAGGTCCCTCTCCTCCCTTTTTGTGCTATTATTAGTATGCATACTACATCTACATATGCTGAAAACCAAACAATACAATGTACTATACATTGTTATACAACATTGTGTAATTATTTCATAAAACTGTATGTCCATTAAAGAAGCTAAGAAAAGAAGGAGAATAAATATTTATAATTTTCTATAATGACCCTCTTTATTTACCATTTTGATTTTCTTCAGATTCCTATCAATTCCTGAGTTACTATCTTATAACAATTTCCTTATTCCAACACAACTTTGGTCCCACCCTCTTTCTTTGATCTGTTATTATCAAATATATTACTTTTCTATTTGTTATAGGTTCAACAATTATAAACACAGTTTTACACAACTGGTTTTGAAATTAGTTAATGAAAAATATGTACTTATATTGTCTTTTAAATTCTTACCTTTATAATTACCTTTACTGATGCTGCATTTTTTTGGCATGTGAATCTGAATTACTGGCTGAGGTCACTTGCTTTCAGCCAGTATTTCTCATAAGGGAGATCTGCTAGCAGCAAATTCCCTAAGTTCTTCTTTATCTAGGCAGTTTATCTAGGTGTTTATTTCACCTTCATGAAAAGAAAATTTTTTAAATTGAAGCATAGTTCATTTACAATATTGTGCCAATCTCTGCTATACAGCAAAGTGACTCAGTTATACGTGTATAGACATTCTTTTTTAAAATATTCTTTTCCATTATGGTTTATCACAGGGTAGTGAATGTAGTTCCATGTGCTATATAGTAGGACCTTTTTGTTTATTCATCTTATATATAATAGTTTACATCTGTTAATCCCAAACTCCCAGTCCTTCTTCCTCCCAACTTGTGGTTGGCAACCACAAGTCTGTTCTGTGTCTATGAGTCTGTTTCTGTTTTATTCATTTGTGTCATATTTCAGGTTTCACATATTAAGTGATGTCATATGGTCTTTGTCTTTTACTTTCTGCCTTACTGCATTCAGTATGATAATCTCTAGTTGCATCTATGTTGCTGCAAATGGCATTATTTGCTCCTGTTTATGACTGAGAAGTATTCCATTATGTGTACATACCACATCTTCTTTATCCATTAGTATATGCTGATGGACATTTGGGTTATTTCCATGTTTTTGTCTACTGTGAACAGGGGTGCATACACCTTGTTGAATTATAGTTCATCTGGTTATACGCTTGGAATAGGATTGCTAGACCATACAGTGATTCTTAGTTTTCTGAGGAGCTTCCACCTTTTCTTTCAACACTGGTTGCACCAACTTACATTCCTACCAACAGTGTAGGGGAGTTCCCTTTCCTTCACAACTTCTAAAGCATTTGTTTATAGACTTTTTAATGACTGCTAATCTGACCAGTATGAGGTGGGACCTCACTGAACTTTTGATTTGCATTTCCTTAATATTAAGTGATGTTGAGCATCTTTTCATGGGCCTACTGGCTATCTGTCATGTCTTCTTTGGAGAAATGTCTATTAAAGTCTTCTGCCCATTGTTTGATTGGGTTTTGTTGTTGTTAAGTTGTACGAGCTGTTTGTATATTTTGGAGATTAAGCCTCTGTCTGTTGCATCATTTGCAAATATTTTCTCCCATTCCATAGGCTGTCTTTTTGTCGTTGTTGTTGTTTTTTATGGTTTCCTTTGCTATGCAAAATCTTGTAAGTTCAATTAGGTCTCTTTTATTTTTGTTTTTGTTTTTATTGCCTTGAGGGATTCACCTTCATTTCTGAAAGAAGGTTTTACTGGATATAATTCTTGGCTGAGTTTCTTTCCCAGCACTGTGAGTAGGTCATTTCACTCCCTTCTGGCTGCTATCATTTCTGATGATCTTATTGAGATAATCTTGGGCATGATGAGTCATTTCTTGCTTGCTATTTTCAAGATTTTCTCTGTCTTATGATGTGCCTGGGTATAATTCTTTTGAGTTTATTTACTTGTAGTCCTTTGAACTTCTTGGATGTGTACACACTGATCAAATTTGGGGAGTTTTCAGCAACTACTTCTTTGAATATTATTTTCCTGTTCCTTTCTCTCAGTGAACTTTTCATTCCAGTTATTGTATTTTTCATCTCTGGAACTTCCTTTTGACTTTTTAAAAATCTGGTTATTAATATTTTCTATTTGATGACTCATTGAGCTTCTTTGAGCATAGTTACCTTTAGCTCTTTGACCATAATTATGATGTTGTTAATTTTAACATTTGAGCTCTTCCACAGGCAATTTCTTTTGCCTGCTTTCTCCTATGTATGGGTCATATTTTCCTGTTTATTTGCATGTCTCAATTTTTGTTAAACATTGGACATGTTAGGTAAATATTATAGAAACTCTTGAGGCTGATTCCCCTTCCTCCTTTCAGGGCATGTTGTTGTTTTCTTGTTTATTTGTTCAGTGACCTGCCCAGCCACTTGTGGTAGAGTCTATTTCTCTGAGGACTGATTTGTTGTTTTCTTGTCTAGTGACCTGCCTAGCCATTTGTGGTCAAGTCTACTTCTCTGAGGACTGATGAGCCCTCTGCCAGCCTTGGGCATGTGTCCCTGGATGACAATGTTTTAGCAGAGCTCTCTCGGTCTGGATCTTTCCCTCATCTCTCCGTTAAACTTTCTGCCTCATCTGATACAAAACTCAGCTGTCAGGCTCCACTAATTGCTAGCTGACTGCTCTACTGTTTTTGACAAAGCCTTGAGGCATAAACTGCTCCAGAGTCTGATTCAATTAAATTCAGGCAGGGGTAGTTTTTGAGACTGAGGTTTCTTGTGACCTCAGCTTTAAGCTCTTCTCAGCCACCTCTTTCCCTGGTTCTCTGGGGAACTGGCTGGCATGTGGTTTGACTTTTAATTCTCAATTAAAAATAAGTCCTTTTATTTTCTTAAAAAATCTACATTGTTTCTGAGAATGACCTTGAGCTCAAACTTCCCAACATTCTCTTCTTATCTATTACCTCTCTGCCTGGCAAAATCTCAGTGCTACTACTCTGAGCAGGATTGATAGCCTCTACTGTCTTTTCAGCTTGCCTCTCTCTATGTGGTAGAACCTCACAGAGAGGTAGAACCACAAGTGAACTGGGGCAAGGTGATAAGGGCCACAGAATTCTTGGCCTACTGGGCCAAGCTTCTGAGCTATGAGTATGGTATGGAGGTGGATGGAAGGAAGGAGCCCCTGGCATTATGCTAAGTAAAATAAGTCAGAGAAAGACAAATACTGTATAATCCAATTATATGTAGAATCTAAAAAAAGCTGAACTCAGAGAAACAGAGTGGTGGCTACTAGTCGTTAGGAGTCGGGAAAATGAGAAGTTATTGGTTAAAGAACACAAACTTCCAGTTATAAGATTAATAAGTTCTGTGTGTCCAATAGAGAAGATGGTGATTACAGCTAATAATACCATTATCATATACCTGAATGGTGCCAATACAGTAGATCTTAAACATTCTCACCAGAAAAAGAGAAATGTTAATTATCTAATGGGATAGAGGTGTCAGCTAAGGCTACAGTGGTAATCATTTTACAATACATAAATGTATGAAATCAACACATTGGGAAGGGCAAGGAAGGGAGAAGGAAAGGAGCCCTTGCCCTCATGACTGTATTCATCAAGAATTCAGCCTCTTCCACTTGGAGCCAGAAGGAATGAGAGCCTGTCCATCCCGGTGAGATTCTGTATCCTTATCTGGGAGCTGAGAGAGCCCTGTCTCTCTGGCCACACCTGGCTAGAGTGGAACTTGCATCAAGCAGAAATTCCAGCATCACAAGTGCTCAAGGTTCCCAATTTTAGTAGATTTTTCAGGAAGAAATGTTTCCCTACTCACTGTATGCTCTGAGAACAACTTCCACAGACTTTACATGGATGTCTGTTGCTGCTGCTGTTGTGTATCCCAGGAATTCCACTTTTATCTGCATGATTCCAGTGGGAATTCCTGTGTTTGTACAATTTGACCCCAGAGTCAAATGCTTTGGGCTGAGCACCTCATCTAAAACAGAGCAGTTCACCGAGAAGCTGAAGCTGAGACTAGGAGTCCACACATTTCCAGGCAGCATACTCATCAGAATGGAGAGCAGAGAAGACTAAAGAAATGTGTAGAAAGAAGCAGGGATAGAGAAAGATCCTCTGGGTTGCTAAGAATGTTCTGGTAATGTTTTTCCAGTTGGTCCTTTGGATTCTGTAATAAAGGTCCTGTCCCTGAAATCAGGTCTGCTTTGAGGGAGCTCCAAGAAATTCTGTCATTTGCTATAAAATCTGAACAATCATGATTCAGGAGCGCCCTGAGGGAGATTCTTTTTTGAGTCAATTTCAACTTATTCTCCTTGGAAAAGAGGTCAAGAATGGCTCTAGGAACCCACAGGAACACTCTCCACCTCTCAGGAGACCTGCCCCGGGTACCTTGATTGTGCTCAGATTCTTCATTAGCCACTCGCATCAGGGCATCTAGCACCAAAGCATTGTCCAGCCACGTGTACCACTCCTCCAACTCCTGCAGGAAGCTGGCTGTGCCCGTTGACTCTGATACCTTTCGAGTTGCCAGCTTGCAAAGCCGCTCGACAAAGCCAGGGATGCTGAGGAGGGCCGCTGTCAAGGAAAAACAAGAGAGGAAATGTGACCACAGAAACCAGTGCTACAGCTCTCAACAGACAACCCAGATCCTCACCTGCATGAGAGGAATGACCTTTTTTTTTTTAAGTGAAAATTCTGTTTTGTTTTGTTTTTTTAATTGGAATATAATTACTTTACAATGTTATGTTAGTTTCTGCTGTACGACAACCTGAATCAGCTCTATGTATACATACATCCCCTCCCTTTTGAGCCTCCCTCCTGCTCCCTGCATCCCACCCAGAGGAATGACTCTTAAGCTGACAGCAGTTAGAACTTCCTTTTATAAAATGCCCACCCAAGGTAAAATAGTAATAAAGGTAGAGAAATAAGAGCAATTTTAGCAGGTGCAGGGAGTCAGGCTCTTTCATATCAATTGGTGGGAATATAAACTGGAATAACCTCTAGACCTTGAATCTCTGTCTTTGGGCTAGAGGTCCATTTCTGTGAATTTACCGTAAAGAAATAATTAATTACATATAGATAGATAAACAGGTGTCTGTATAGATTCACTTGTGTTTCTATAACAGCGAAAGTCACAGATGACTATATGTTCATTAACAGCATACCAATTAAATACAACACATCCATGCAGTGGAGCACAATACACAGATACTAGAAACAATGACACATATGTCTTTATACAGCAACTCTAAAGAGGTGTTTATTTACTTCTTAAAGAAGTAAATTATCAAACAGTATTGGCTTAAGCCCAATTTCTTTAAATTTTAAAGTTTTCTTCTTTAAAATATGCACATAATATATATACACACACACACACACACATGAAGAATGGAAGGATATATACCAAAGTATTTACTGTGGCTGTTCCTGAGTAGGAAAGGGTACAAATACTTCTTTTAAAATTACTTACCTATCTGATTTTCCTATAACACACACACCAAGAAGAAAAAATGATAGTCCTTTTTTTTTTTAAGGTAAAGAAAGCAACTTAACCACCCACCTCCTATTTCCACCAGTTCCATTGTACTCACAATGATGAGCAAGACAGAAATTCCGGTCAGCATAAACAACATAATAAAATTTGAAGGCAGGGAATTCAGGTTCAAATCTTGGCTCCAAAAATTAACCCTCTTTAAAATAAAGCTAATGTCTGTGCCTATTTGCTTGTGGATATACTAAATCTTGGAAGGACAGAAAAGAGTGGTTGCCAAAGGCAAAGAGAATATGGCCATTGGGAATAGTGTGAGGGGAAGTTTGCAGTGAACACCTCTCTGAATTTGTAATTTTCTGAACCATGAAAATGTAACATCTAATAAAAAATTAAATAGATATTTCAAAATATCAAGATATTAATATTACTTTGGGAGAGTATAATATGGTATTAAGAGTTATGTTTCAAGAATCACCATCTTATAGAAACACTGACATATATGCAGGTGAAATCTTATAACGTCTGGGATCTGCTTCAAAATATCCAAAGTGAGCAAGGGAGGAGTAGAGGGTAGAGATAAAGACAGGTCATCAGTTGATAACTGTTGAAGGTAGGTAATATGTAAACAGAGATCATTATACTGTTATATACGTGTCTCTACTTTTATATATGTGAAGATTCCCATAACAAAAATTTTAAAAATAAATCCTAAAAGAATACAACTTTAAAGAAAATTCTTTAAAAATAGAATGCTGCTAAGTTACTTCAGTTCTGTCTGACTCTGTGTGACCCCGAGACGGCAGCCCACCAGGCTACCCTGTCCCTGGGATTCTCCAGGCAAGAAAACTGGAGTGGGTTGCCATTTCCTTCTCCAATGCATCGAAGTGAAAAGTGAAAGTGAAGTCGCTCAGTCGTGTCCGACCCTCAGTGACCCCACGGACTCCAGCCTTCCAGGCTCCTCCATCCATGGGATTTTCCAGGCAAGAGTACTGGAGTGGGGTGCCATCACCTTCTCCATAAAAATAGAATAAATAAAAACAAAATAACTAGTTAGGAGGATTATGTCATATGAATTTAGTCCCAGCAGAAATTGGCAAATCATCTTAGCCCCCTTTCCATCCTCTACAAATTAGTGACTGACTATAAAATAATAACCTCGTTAATAAAGATGAAATAAAACTACATTTAAACTAACTTTTCCTCAAAAAGTTAAACATAGAATTATTATACCATATGACTTAGCAATTCCATCGTAAGTATTCATTCTGTAAGATCTTACAAACAAATCTGAATGAACTTTTAGGCCAACCCAATACATACCCAAAAGAAGAAAAAGTATGTGCTCGAACAAATACATGTGTTCACAGCAGCACTATTCACAGTAGCCAAAAGGTGTAACCCAAATGTGTAACTCAAATGTCCATCAATAGATACACAAATTTTGTTATATACACACACACACAAAAGAATGAAACACTGACATTCAAACAGCACTGATGAACCTCAAAAACATCATGGTAAGTGAAAAAGGTATGAGATGTGATACAAAAGGTCACACATTTTTAAAATCCATTTACATGAAAAACCCAAAATAGGTGAATCCACAGACCGAAAGCAGATGATGGCCGGTGGCTGGGGGGAACAGAGCTTCCCAGGTGGCACGAGTGGTAAAGAACCTGCCTGCCAATGCAGGAGACCTAAGAGATGCGGGGGCCTGATCCCTGGCTCGGGAAGATCCCTCGGAGAAGGCAATGACAACCCACTCCAGTATTCTTGCCTGGAGAATCCCACGGACAGAGAAGCCTGGTGGGGTCGAAAGAGCTGGACATAACTAAGGCCACAGGGATGCAGGGGAGGGGTTGGGGAATAACTGTTGAATGTGTTCAGGGTTTCCTTTGGCATGAGGAAAATGTTTTGGAACTAGACAGAGGTGGTGGCTGCACAAACTGCAAATGTACTATAAGTCACTGAATTAAGTGGATAGTTTTTTAATGTGACTTTCACATCAAGTAACAAAAATATACTGGGATAGAATTTTTTGGTTTTGTTTTTACATTTGTTTCTTTTGAGATACCATTTCTTACTTATCAAGTGTGACAAATATCAAGAAATCTAAAATGGCCCTATACTGGGAAGGGTATACAGGGTGGGAAGATGAACTAGTAATTTCTATGGAAGGTAAATCTGTTAACATCTATCAACATTTAAAAGGCAAATATCCAGCACATTAAACTCTATACGTAAGGATGCTATTTGTAGGAACAAAGACGAGGGAAACCAAATTTCCATCAACAGTGGACTAGTTAAATAAATTGCGGTATGCCCATACAATGGCTATCCACTTGGAAAAAGGAATCAGGTAATTCTACATGTACTGGAATGGGATGCTTTGCAAGATAAAGTTATCTGAAAAGAGTCAGAGGCAGAATGGTGCTTATTTTACATCATCATCAATACAAACAGAAAGGAGCCAGTCTTCTCTCATTCCCTCCTCCACCCCCATGGCTGGGCATGTACAGGTTATCTCTGCAGGGACAGATGAGAAACTGGTAATACGTCATCAACGGGAGGAGAACAAACTTTCTGCTGTATACCTGCTATTCGTCTTGTAGTTTGTGAATAAAAAAAAAAAAACTGTAGATTTCCCCCCACAAAAAATAAATGATGAGTTTGAATTCTAAACATTCTGAATTTTGAAAAATTTCAAAAACATGGACTTTTAGTCACACCTTGTTTCTCCAGGTAAACAGCTCCAGTTTTCCTAACTGTTCCTCGGAGGGCAGTTCCTAAGACCAAGTCTACACACCCTGAACACCAAACACAGCCATTCAGATGTGCCTGCCCAGTATTTAGGATTCTGAGACTAATTCCCACCCCATAGCGTCCTGAGCTTTTGTTAGTCACTCATCTCTGATGAATGTTATGGATTCTCTGATGATGAAAGCTGATCAAAGTTATGGAGTCTCTTCTCAGAAAAAATTCACTGGCTTCATTTTACTCACAAACTTATGCACAATCTCAGGGGACTGGCACCCCAGCATTGTACAATCTTTGTACTTCTCACAGCTTTACCAGTAGCTACCACACACACTGTTGGCTAATGTTAAACCAGTTGAAAATTAAAATATCCACAACTTGCAATAATTTCTGCAAAAGCAGACCTCGTCTCTCTTATTTGTTAAAACATCTGTATTTCCAAAATATTCCTGTAAATTTTTCTGCTGCAGTTGAGGCCCTGCTTTCCAGATCTCTGAGAGGATTCTGAATTCCATTCTAGCTCTTATGCTGTGTAAATCAGCCCCTCTCATGCTGGTGTCACCTATAAATTGATAATTGCCAGGCCTGAGGCTTTATTTATATTTCTAAAATTTGAAAGATTTTCCCCCACAGATGGATCCATTTGTTCCCATCTGAATTGACAGAAGAGATAATTGGTAGTTTCTGAACAGCCTATAAAGTGCTCTAACATTTTTATTAACCAAGGGGCAGGAAGATAGCATAAAAAAAAATCATCATTTTGCTGGTCAAGAAAACTATTTCACAGCCGCAGTTTATTAGAAACAAAACAAAAACTTTTTGGCAACATCCTACACACTTTAGCCTTCCATACTATAATGGAATGAATTGTGTCCCCCTCCAATTCTTATGTTGAAGCCCTAATCCACAACATGACTGTATCTGGAGACAGAGTCTTTAGGGAGGTAATCAAATGAGGTCATAAAATGAGGTCCTAATCTGACAGGAATGGTATCCTTATTTAAGAGGATGAGACACCAGAGCTCTCTGTGCATGTGCAGAGAGAAGGTCACAATGAGGCCAAAAGGTCACAATGAGGCCACAGTGAGAAGGTGGCCATCTGAAGTCAGGAAGAGAGGCCTCACCAAAACCACTGCTAATGGCACTTGCATCTTGGACCTGTAGCCTCCAAAACTGTGAGAAACTAATTTCTATTGTTTAAGCCACTCAGTCTGTGCTATCCTGTTATGGTAGCCAAAGCTGACTATTATGTATACCTCTATTTCCTTAAACAACTAAAAACAGAGCTACCAGTCAGATCCTGCAATCCCACTCCTGGGCATAAATCTCGGTGGTTTAGTCGCTAAGTCGTGTCTGACTCTTGCTACCCCACAGACTGTAGCCTGCCAGGCTCCTCTGTCCATGGGATTCTCCAGGTAAGAATACTGGAAAGGGTTGCCATTTTCTTCTTCAGGGTATCTTCCCAACCCAGGAATCAAACCCAGGTCTCCTGCCCTGCAGGCAGACTCTTTACCAACTGAGCTACAAGGGAAGCCCTGCATATACCAGGAGAATACCATCATTCAAAAAGATACATACACCACAATATGCATCACAGCACTATTTATAATAGCCAGAACATCGAAGCAACCCAAATGTCCATTGATGGATAAATGGATAAAGATGTGGTACATATACACAATGGAGTATTACTCAGCCATAAAAAATGAAATAATGCCTCTTGAAGCAACACAGAAGGATCTACAGATTGTCACACTGAGTAAAGTAAGCCAGAGAAAGATAAATACCACATAATACCCCTTATAGGTGGACTCTAAAAGTAAAAAAAAAAGGTACAAATAAACTTATTTACAAAACAGAAATAGTCATATATGGAGAAAACAAACTTACAGTTACTAAGGGGGAAGCGGGGGAGGGATAAACTGGAAGACTGGAATTGACATACACACACTACTATATATAAAATAGATAACTAGTAAGAAACTTCTGTATAGCACAGGGAACTCTACTCAGTAGTCTGTGATGACCTATGTGGGAAAGAATTTCTTAAAAAAGTGGATGTATGTATATGCATAATTGATTTACTTTGCTGTACACCAGAAACTAACACGTTGTATATCAACTTACTCCAATAAAAAGAGACTGCTGAAATGACAAAGGATTTAAGAATATTACATAAACTTAGTTGATAAAGCAACAGCACGGTTTGAGAAGATTGACTCCAATTTTGAAGTAAGTTCTACTATGAGTAAAATGCTAACAAACAGCACTGCCTGCTACAGAGAAATCATTCATTAAAGAGTCAACCCATGTGGCAAACTGCTGTCTTATTTTAAGAAACTGCCACAGCTACCCAAGCTTCAGCAACCTCCACCCTGATCAGTTAGCAGCCCTCAACACTGAGGCAAAGAGATTGTAACTCTCTGAAGCCTCAGATAATGGCTAGCACTTTAAGCAATATTTTAATTAAAGTGTGTGTGTGTGTCTGTATATATATACATATATATATATAGACACACATACATGCTAAGTCGCTTCAGTCGTGTCTGACTCTTCACATCCCTATGGACTGTAGCTTGCTAGGCTCCTCTGTCCATGGGGATTCTCCAGGCAAGAATTTTGGAGTGGGCTACCATGCCCTCCTCCAGGAGATCTTCCCCACACACAGACGCATACACACACACAGCATATAGCCTCAGTCAGTATCAGTTCAGCCGCTCAGTCACGTCCGACTCTTTGCAACCCCATGGACTGTAGCGTGTCAGGCTTCCCTGTCCATCATCAACTCCCAGAGCTAGCTCAAACTCATGTCCATCGAGTCAGTGATGCCATCCAAGCATCTCATGCTCTGCCGTCTCCTTCTCCTCCTGCCTTCAGTCTTTCCCAGCATCAGGGTCTTTTCCAGTGAGTCAGTTCTTTGCATCAAGTGGTCAAAGTATTGGAGTTTCAGCTTTAGCATCAGTCCTTCCAATGAATATTCAGGACTGATTTCCGTTAGGATGGACTGGTTTGATCTCCTTGCAGTCCAAGAGACTCTCAAGAGTCTTCACCAACACCACAATTCTAAAGCACCAATTCTTCAGTGCTCAGTTTTCTTTATACTCCAACTCTCACACACATACATGACTACTGGAAAAACCATAGCTTGATTAGATGGACCTTTGTTGGCAAAGTAATGGCCAAAGACTTTTTGCATATAGCATAAAGACCCAGAAAAGGTGTAGTAGAACAAAAGATATATGTACTTTTAATTTTGATAATATTGGTGCTTCATTTTTTTGAAATTCTGGATCTATTAAAAAATCTGATGGCTATGAACTTGGTCCCCCAAAATAATGAACAGATAGATACACACAAATTTTACATACTCTAAGAGAACCCAAGGATCCCTGTCACATGGGAGTCAAATCTCTAAAAATACTGAAAGAAAAAATTTAGGAAGGGATCTCACTGCTACAATGTCAAAATTCTGACAACTTAGAGAGTTTACCTTGGTTAATTTCAGCTGCAGAAGGCCCCAAGCTCAAGCTCTTCTTCTGCTGAGCATTTTTGGCAAGAAGCGTATGCTTGTCATCATTCCCTGTATCCATCTCTGAAATGGTGACAGCCAGAATCCGGCAGAAATTAGCAAGCTGTTGCTGATCGAAATTGGATACTAAGGAACTCAGATTGGGGACTTCATCTAGTCGGATCATTTCCTACAAGACACAAACAGAACAACTCCCACGCTCAGTTCATTTGAGATTAGATGTACCGCTCCACTGCATTCCCCTAAGAATAGAGCTTGGTATCTAGACCACTTAGGTTCAGATCCCAGCTCCGCAATTTGCAGCTGTGTAACCTTAAGTCAGTCACGGAACTTAAGTCTTTTGTTTTCTGATTTGTCAAATGGAACTAAACTACCTCACAGGCTTGGTTTGAGGACTAAACCCTTTGAGCGTCACTATTTGTATTCTCTACCTTTGCTCATATGTCCCATTTTGGCTTAAAAAAAAAAAAGTCTACCATTCAAGTTTTATGAATGCGAAATTGCCACAGATGTTCTCTTTTTAAGACATAAAATATTTTAAACATAGCTGAAGGCCCCTGTGTGTCCCTGTCCAGTGGCCTTTACTTCTTTCCCCTCAGAGGTAACCATTTGAACTCTATTTATTATTTCTACACATGTCACACTTATAAATATTTCCACAAAAATACATGTTATTGTTCACAACCTGCTGCTGCTGCTGCTGCTGCTAAGTTGCTTCAGTCGTGTCCGACTCTGTGCGACCCCATAGACAGTAGCCCACCAGGCTCCCCCGTCCCTGGGATTCTCCAGGCAAGAACACTGGAGTGGGTTGCCATTTCCTTCTCCAATGCATGAAAGTGAAAAGTGAAAGTAAAGTTGCTCAGTCGTGTCCGACTCTTAGCAACCCCACGGACTGCAGCCCACCAGGCTCTTCTGCCCATGGGATTTTCCAGGCAAAAGTACTGGAGTGGGGTGCCATTGCCTTCTCCTCACAACCTACTATGTATAAAATAAAGATATAACGTATAGCACAGGGAATGCAGCTAGTATTTTATAACTTTAAATGGAGTATAACCTAGGGACTTTCCCGGTGGTCCAGTGGTTAAAAACCCCTGCAATGTAGGGGATGAGGGTTTGATCCCTGCTCAGGGAACTAAGATCCCACATGCTTAGGAGCCACTAAGTCTGCATGCCGCCAACTACTGAGCCTGCATGCCACAGCTAGAGAGTCCATGTGCCACAATAAAAGATCCCATGCACCAAAACTGAGACTGGATGCAGCCAAATTAATTCTTAAAATAAATTTTAACAGTATAATTTTTAAAAATTTTGAATAACTAAGCTGTATACCTGAAACTAATTATACCTCAATAAACATAAATATATGGTTTTGTTCTGCATGCAGTGTGACTGACATATTATACCCTATTTTTCACAGTCAACACTGTAATTTAACTTTATTGATACAAGTAAGTCGGGTTTATTCATTTCTCACTGTTTTACTCTATGATTTATTCAATCTTTCTTTTAAAATATGTGTATGTTAAGATGGACTACAATTTTTCATTATTAAACAAATTTGCAATGAACATTCCCACAGGTGTCTCCTTGTGTACCTGCCTATGTAACCAATTATCAAGAGTAAATGATAGTAGACATTCTCCCCTTTTCCTGTAATAGAATATTCCCAAAGTTTCAGGTTCAGTTTGATGTCTGCTGTAAATTTTAACAGATAGTCAATATCACCTTAAGGAATTTTCTTTCTATTGCTAGCTTTTATCATGAATGAGTACTGAGTTTAATGAAATGCTTTGTTGTTTGGTTATATTCTCATTTCCTTTCTTTCTTAATAGCCACAAATTACATGTGATGCACATACATCACATGAGTTTCTCTCCTTGAAGCATCCTGACATTCCTCAGATTAACACCTGCTACCCCTCATCCCATAAATTTACTCAACTTTCACTGGATTGGGTATTTCTCTATCACTGCACGTATCACATGAAGTTGAAGTTTTCTATTCTTGCCATCTAATTTCCCGAATAAACTGACACTGTCTTGAGGGCGAGGTGTGTCTTACCTTCTCTCCAGAGCTTCAGTGCACAGAACCTGGTAGTGAAGGTCTCAATAAGTATGTACTGAACAACTGGATGATTCCTAGAAGCCCTCCTGAATCCTACTCCCTCTTCTGGTTGTCTGTGGAGGGGTATTTGAGAACGATTTCTTTCACCTTTGCTTCTCAGTAACAATAGTAACAATAAATGTTGGCTATTGTTATTGAAAACTAGGACTCATCAGTTTCCTCTAGCCCTGGCTAATTTAGGGTGTGGGGTTACAACCCAGGCCCTTCCACTCTTCAGGTGCACTTCTTTGGGTTACATTTTAGTTTTTATTTAATACTTGGTATGGACTTCCCTGGTGGCTCAGACAGTAAAGCATTTGTCTACAATGCGGGAGATCTGGGTTCCATCCCTGGGTTGGGAAGATCCACTGGAGAAGGAAATGGCAATCCACTCCAGTACTCTTGCCTGGAAAATCCCACGGACAGAGGAGCCTGGTAGGCTACAGTCCATGGGGTCGCAAAGAGTCGGGCATGACTGAGCGGCTTCACTTTCACTTGGTATAATATATGCTACAAAGTAAAACAAGGTGAATAGCTATGTGTGCCTTTTCTATCACATTTCCCTGTCTCTCTACCAGAGTAACCACTATCCTGAATTTTATTATTGTTTTTTCATTGAAAAAAGTTTTGTATAATTTGAGTTTGCCTATTTTTGAGCTTTGTAAAAATGATATACTATAGACCATCTTCTTTGACTGACTTCTAACAAGAATTTCTATGATTTGGCTATGTTGCTGCTTTTAGCAACATTCATTGTATAATATCCCACTGTGGGAATATAGGACATCTATCCATTTTCCTGTTGGATTTGAGAGACTTGATTTCTGGCTCTTAATCAATAATGCTATAAACGTTCTTATGTGTTTCTTGATGCACAGGTGCAGAAGTTTTTCTGGGGCAATGGCTTCCAAACCATTCTGACAATATTCAAGAGTAAAAAATAAATTTTCCATCACAACCTAGCAAATATACATAGGTGATGCATAAATATGTGTATAAACATGAAACAAAAACTTAGTACCCTTACACAATACATTTTGATCTTTTCTATTAGCTGGTAGATCCATTGAATTGATTTCACACCCTCGTGGCTTCAATTTAGTGTTTTTATTTCTAAGAATCACTGTTCTGGGGACTTCCCTGGTGGTCCAGTGGTTAAGAATCCGCCTGCCAATGTGAGGGATACAGGTTTGATCCCTGGTCCAGGAAGATTCCACATGCCATGGAGCAACTAAAAGCCTTTGTGCCACAACTACTGAGCCTGTGCTCTAGTGGCCGCAAGCACTACAACTGAGCCCACGTGCTGAAGCCTGTGCACCCTAGAGCCCATGCTCCAACAACAAGAGACGCCAAGGCAATGAGAAGCCTGTGCCTCCCCTGTAGAGGGGAGCCCCTGCTCGCTGCAATTAGAGAACGTCTGCACAGCAATGAAGACCTAGCATAGCCAAAAATAAAGAAATAAAAGAATCACTGTCCTGGAATTGAGCTTCTCCACAAGCGTGCATGGGCATAGGTTACAGATGACCTAGACCACGATACTAATGCCTCAGTCCTCAAGGAAATGCTTCTGTAGATGTGGATCACAGGGAAGGCACATATTCACTAGAACACAAAATAGGTTTACTCCACTGATACAAAAAGGTGTCCGCAGTAATGTGTTTGCAGTGGAATTCTCATGGAAGTTAAGCATCTTCTATTTATGGATCATTTGTCTCTCCTCTGTAAAATGCTTGGTCCTACCTATCACTACCCATTTTTCTACTGGGCGATTTGTCTCTTCCCTGCTGATGTGTAAGAATTCATGATAAATTCTATTGTTGCTTTTTTGTTGGTCATTTTTGTTGCTTGTCTGGCCATGCCACGAGGCATGTGGGACCTTCGTTCCCCGACCAGGTATTGAACCCGTGCCCCCCGCAGTGGAAGCTCAGAGTCTTCAACCACTGGAGTGCCAGAGAATTCCTCACGATAAATTCTGAATACCAATCTTTTGTTAGTTGAATGAGTTGCAACTATCTTTTCCCAGTTTGTGGCTTGTGTTCTCTCTTTACGGTGTCTATTCTTTCCAACTAACATCTAGCAGAACTCATCACCATTTTTGGCAACACAGAAAAGTATGAGAGGGGAGAGAGCACACAAGGGACACAGGGGCAAAGTTATGAAGGAGCAATCCCAGAGCCTCATGCTGAGATTGTCAGGGAGTTTGGAGTTTCCACCTTGGAAGCCCCTTCTCACAAACTGGAACATACAGTTATTGGAAAAACAACAAAGCCTTTTCATCAAAGGGCACAAAGGGTCTGTCTGGGACCTGCACACATCTCCAGTGTGTTCCTACAGACAGTGGGTCACTTGTGCATCTCTGGCCTGGGCAATGACAGCCGGAGCCCGGGCCAAGCGCAGCAGGACGACAGAAGTGAAAGCAGGGAGCGCCACAGGCACACGGTGCTCCCTCCACTGCAACAGCAACTCTGAGGGCAACGCGAACTCCCACCTCCTCAGCCGTAACAGAAGGAAATCTTCCAGCTCTGACTGACACGGACTGGGGGAATTAACCATGTTCTAACAAGCATTACGCCAGAAATCTAATGTAGTGCTTCTCTACCATGTCTACAGATGTGTTCTGGGGAGTCTGTGAGTGCTTGATGACAAGTTTTTAATTTAGTGCTTTCGATTACAGTTTGCCTTTAAAAAAAAAAAAGCAGCATATTCTGCATCATTTAAAAGTCTGTCTTAAGACCAAGTAGCAGGATTTCAGTGCTCGTATTTGTTATTTCCTATGTTGGTCTCAATTAAAACTAACTGCTGAAGATTAATGAGAAAAAACACAGGTGAATGTAACAAGTGAAAGTCAAACATCACCACAAGAAAGCTTCACAACAGTTTAAATATAGAGAAGTGGTAGCAAAACGGAGTCCCTGCACAGCATACAGGAGAAGAGCTATGCGAAAAAGATCCTGCATCATAACAGAGGGACAATTTGATTTCAGCAGAGTAACATCAGCTGACACATTAAATTCACTTCAATTTGCCCTTTTGAGTTTTATAATTAGTTTGATTTCAACCTGTCTTAAGTTTTATAGTCACTTAAGACCTGTTATAAGGAGCATAAATAACTTTTTTGTGTTACTTAAATATATTTAAGTATTTAAAAATATCTTTAAGTATTTATATGTTTATATATAAATATTCTGTTAGCATATACTATAATAAATATATTTATAAATATATTTAAGTATTTATAAGGAATATGGTAAAATTCTTCTTTGAAAGAGCTTTGTATATTACTGTTTAAAAATACAACTGTCTGAGACATTCTGCTCCACTGAGTCATACACCATCTAGAGGACCCAGCTCACCTTTTTAACACCCAAAATATCTTCAATGAGGGTTGCTGTTTGTAAGAATGTCTTCTTACTCGTCATCAGTGTAAACAGGAAGATCACAAAGTCATTTTTTTCCGCCAAACGCTTTGTAACCCCTTCCGTCTATCAAGGGAGAAGAAAAGACAGAACAGGTTAAAATCACAAAATAAAATATGAAGGGCAAAATATCCCCTCCAGACACTGGAAAAGCAATTCCATGCTATACCAGGAATTGTGGCTGAGACCGTAAATTCCTACAACTATATATAAAACACTGTGTATGAATGCATTTTTTTCTGGGGAGGAGTTTTTAAATAATATCCATCATAGGCTCTTAACCTAGTATCTGCCTAGTATTTAAACCAAGCGCTACACACCAGTACACAGTAGGCCAAGTTTTCTTTGGCCAGCAGCATCTTTTAAATTTGGAATTTAAGTCTTTAGACAGGCCAATCTTACTCCAGGTTAGTCACAAGTTCCCACTCCAAAACAGGCAAACCTTTCTTGTTTTCTACTTGATCCTTGGAGGCACTGGTGTTTGCAACTTTAAAAGCCCTAGGTTTCCATCTAACCTGGATGTAACTCAAATCAGCACAAGGTTGCACTGTATCATCCTATCTTCTTTATGTTTTTGTTTTTTCTTCTTTCTTCTCTTCCCTTTCTTTCATTTTCTTTCTTTCTCATTCCTTTTCTTTTTTTTTTTTTCCTTCTTTCCCTGTCTTTCCTTCCCCTTCCTTGCCCTTTATTAAAACTGAACTGTGTTCTACTGGAGTATCATTAACATTAGGTATCATTATTAAGAAACACTCTCGCAAGACTGCCGCATAAGACTATTAACAGCATGGAAGCTGTGAGTGATGGAGTCTTTACATCATACATGCATCATCTTTTTTTTAATAAGAATAATTTCTCACTGGCTTTAGTTATAATTGTGCACTACCTGAACAATTAGCTTATTTTTATCTTATGGGTCTGTTTGTGCCTACCTGTGCCACTAGCTACATGTGACTAATGAGGACTTGAAATGTGACTAGTCTGAACTGACATGTGCTGTGAGAGTAAAAACTACACTGAATTTTCAAAGTTTGAAACAAAAAAGAATGTATCATTAATAATTACTTATACTGATTACATGTTATCTCACTAATAATTACTCATGTTGATTACATGTTGGAATAGTATTCTTGACATACTCAGTATTAAATAAAATACATTGTTAAAATTAACTTCAACTATTTCTTTCCACTTCTTTCCTTCCTTTCAATAAAACTGGCTACGAGGACATTTAAAACCACCTAGTAATCAGAGAAGGCAATGGCACCAGTACCCTTGCCTCAAAAATCCCATGGACGGAGGAGACTTAAATATATTTAAGTATTTATAAGGAATATGGTAAAATTCTTCTTTGAAAGAGCTTTGTATATTACTGTTTAAAAATACAACTGTCTGAGACATTCTGCTCCACTGAGTCATACACCATCTAGAGGACCCAGCTCACCTTTTTAACACCCAAAATATCTTCAATGAGGGTTGCTGTTTGTAAGAATGTCTTCTTACTCGTCATCAGTGTAAACAGGAAGATCACAAAGTCATTTTTTTCCGCCAAACGCTTTGTAACCCCTTCCGTCTATCAAGGGAGAAGAAAAGACAGAACAGGTTAAAATCACAAAATAAAATATGAAGGGCAAAATATCCCCTCCAGACACTGGAAAAGCAATTCCATGCTATACCAGGAATTGTGGCTGAGACCGTAAATTCCTACAACTATATATAAAACACTGTGTATGAATGCATTTTTTTCTGGGGAGGAGTTTTTAAATAATATCCATCATAGGCTCTTAACCTAGTATCTGCCTAGTATTTAAACCAAGCGCTACACACCAGTACACAGTAGGCCAAGTTTTCTTTGGCCAGCAGCATCTTTTAAATTTGGAATTTAAGTCTTTAGACAGGCCAATCTTACTCCAGGTTAGTCACAAGTTCCCACTCCAAAACAGGCAAACCTTTCTTGTTTTCTACTTGATCCTTGGAGGCACTGGTGTTTGCAACTTTAAAAGCCCTAGGTTTCCATCTAACCTGGATGTAACTCAAATCAGCACAAGGTTGCACTGTATCATCCTATCTTCTTTATGTTTTTGTTTTTTCTTCTTTCTTCTCTTCCCTTTCTTTCATTTTCTTTCTTTCTCATTCCTTTTCTTTTTCTTTTTTTCCTTCTTTCCCTGTCTTTCCTTCCCCTTCCTTGCCCTTTATTAAAACTGAACTGTGTTCTACTGGAGTATCATTAACATTAGGTATCATTATTAAGAAACACTCTCGCAAGACTGCCGCATAAGACTATTAACAGCATGGAAGCTGTGAGTGATGGAGTCTTTACATCATACATGATCATCTTTTTTTTAATAAGAATAATTTCTCACTGGCTTTAGTTATAATTGTGCACTACCTGAACAATTAGCTTATTTTTATCTTATGGGTCTGTTTGTGCCTATCTGTGCCACTAGCTACATGTGACTAATGAGGACTTGAAATGTGACTAGTCTGAACTGACATGTGCTGTGAGAGTAAAAACTACACTGAATTTTCAAAGTTTGAAACAAAAAAGAATGTATCATTAATAATTACTTATACTGATTACATGTTATCTCACTAATAATTACTCATGTTGATTACATGTTGGAATAGTATTCTTGACATACTCAGTATTAAATAAAATACATTGTTAAAATTAACTTCAACTATTTCTTTCCACTTCTTTCCTTCCTTTCAATAAAACTGGCTACGAGGACATTTAAAACCACCTAGTAATCAGAGAAGGCAATGGCACCAGTACCCTTGCCTCAAAAATCCCATGGACGGAGGAGACTGGTAGGCTGCAGAGCCGGACACGACTGAGCGACTTCACTTT
The DNA here is from genome assembly GCA_006408695.1 of Aepyceros melampus. Taxonomy (NCBI): domain Eukaryota; kingdom Metazoa; phylum Chordata; class Mammalia; order Artiodactyla; family Bovidae; genus Aepyceros; species Aepyceros melampus. The sequence continues at coordinate 297,745 of SJXQ01002297.1, forward strand.
CACTTTTCACACACCGCAGAAGGAAATGGCGGCCCACTCCAGTGTTCTTGCCTGGAGAATCCCAGGGACGGGGGAGCCTGATGGGCTGCCGTCTATGGGGTCGCAGAGAGTCGGATACGACTGAAGCGACTTAGCAGCAGTATGCTGGAGTGATGGGTTATTTCATCTGTTTTTGGAGTCTTTTTATATTATACTCTAACATTCTTGAGAGACCAGTATAATACATTTTTATACTTTTTAAAATGTGGTACACAGAAGCAAACACAAAATATACATAGCCTAAAGTGAAAGTGGAGAGTGAAAAGGTTGGCTTAAAGCTCAACATTCAGAAAACTAAGATCATGGCATCTGGTCCCATCACTTCATGGGAAATAGATGGGAAAACAGTGGAAACGGTGTCAGACTTTATTTTTTTGGGCTCCAGAATCACTGCAGATGGTGACTGCAGTCTTGAAATTAAAAGACACTTACTCCTTGGAAGGAAAGTTATGACCAACCTAGATAGCACATTCAAAAGCAGAGACATTACTTTGCCGACTAAGGTCCGTCTAGTCAAGGCTCTGGTTTTTCCTGTGGTCATGTATGGATGTGAGAGTTGGGACTGTGAAGAAGTCTGAGCACCGAAGAATTGATGCTTTTGAACTGTGGTGTTGGAGAAGACGCTTGAGAGTCCCTTGGACTGCAAGGAGATCCAACCAGTCCATTCTGAAGGAGATCAGCTCTGCGATTTCTTTGGAGGGAATGATGCTAAAGCTGAAACTCCAGTACTTTGGCCACCTCACGCGAAGGGTTGACTGATTGGCAAAGACTCTGATGCTGGAAGGGATTGGGGGCAAGAGGAGAAGGGGACAGTTGGCTTAAAGCTCAACATTCAGAAAACTAAGATCATGGCATCTGGTCCCATCACTTCATGGGAAATAGATGGGAAAACAGTGGAAACGGTGTCAGACTTTATTTTTTTGGGCTCCAGAATCACTGCAGATGGTGACTGCAGTCTTGAAATTAAAAGACACTTACTCCTTGGAAGGAAAGTTATGACCAACCTAGATAGCACACTCAAAAGCAGAGACATTACTTTGCCGACTAAGGTCCGTCTAGTCAAGGCTCTGGTTTTTCCTGTGGTCATGTATGGATGTGAGAGTTGGGACTGTGAAGAAGTCTGAGCACCGAAGAATTGATGCTTTTGAACTGTGGTGTTGGAGAAGACGCTTGAGAGTCCCTTGGACTGCAAGGAGATCCAACCAGTCCATTCTGAAGGAGATCAGCTCTGCGATTTCTTTGGAGGGAATGATGCTAAAGCTGAAACTCCAGTACTTTGGCCACCTCACGCGAAGGGTTGACTGATTGGCAAAGACTCTGATGCTGGAAGGGATTGGGGGCAAGAGGAGAAGGGGACGACTGAGGATGAGATGGCTGGATGGCATCACTGACTCGATGGATGTGAGTCTGAGTGAACTCCAGGAGATGGTGATGGACAGGGAGACCTGGCGTGCTGTGATTCATGGGGTCACAAAGAGTCGGACACGACTGACTGACTGAACTGAATTGAACTGAATCAGTGACTAAAAATACAGATTAGGTTCAGGTTTATTACATAACTCCTTTTTTTTTAAAAAATAGAAAAAACAGGTCTGAATCTTCATGGTTTTAAAATTCTACATGTCTTTTACAACTGTTATTTAAATGACCTCTAAATGGTTAATGTACAATGAATACTTTTTTCCTGAAACTGAACCATGAATTCTGACCTCATCAATATTATTGAACAGAATAAGAGAGTGTTGGGAAGGGCTGTGTGCTGCTTGGAGACCACCACCAGCACATGCCTTCTTGTAGAATCCAGGTGACCAATCTGTGCAAAATGCTTTTGAAGACTAATGATTATGGCTGATTTTAAAGTCAGTCAATAGAATTAGAGTTTATTTTTGTTTTGAAACATCAAAGGGCATTTAAAAAAATAAATGAAACAGTTTGCTTTCACAGTCTACAGAGGCAAACTCAAAATTATGACTATCTGCATGCAGTAACACTCCTTTTCAAATATTTTTGAAGAATTTATACATTTTATAAAGCATGTCTTAAAGAATGTAAGTTTTCTGATACTGGTTTCACAAAAGGACAAATGCTGCTAACAATAACTAACAGTGAATATCTAAGTTCAAGCTAATGTATATGTAACAGGCAATTAAGGTGGCTAATCATAAGCCATAATGCACATTTTCCCTATGAAAAAATGAACTAGTTTGACCCACATTTCTAGAGTTACTTGGGTAGAAAAACAAAAACAAAAACCACTTTAATTCCGCTGAGAGTTTTGATGAATTTATTGTTCCTAAAATGTAACCAGGTAAATAGTAAATGATATGTACCACTGAACTATCCTATTAACTTTTCTATAAAAAGATGGCCTTCTGTGTTGGAAGGGATGAATGAGCACTTTGGACAAATGAGAAAAATGTCACAGAATGTCTCAGTTTCTTCCATAAATTATACTTTTTTCTTCCATGACACAGGTTTCACTCTATAAAACTTTGTCCCCAAAGGAACTTTAAATCTGTTTTGTGCCTTTTTGGCCTGACAGTACTCCTTCTCCACCACTTTTCCAAGGACGCATGGTCTTTAAGATGCACCTGAAGCCTGGACTGGGATGCCGGTTCACCAGTGGGCACGGTGGCTGGGAGCTGGAGAGTGGGGACTACAGAGCAGTCCAGGGGCCAGGACCCCAGGACTGCAGCCTACCACAGAGAGACGGCCCGAGGGAACAGGAAGGAGGAAATTTCTGGCAAGGAGTGCCCCCAGAGGAAAGCTGCACAGCCATGGAAGCAGGGCACCACTGCTGAGTCATACATAGGGGTGCAACTCCTTTTAAATATTTTATTTCGACAGATCAGTAGACTAAGCTTGTTTTAGCCTTTTTTGGTGACAGTAGTCTTTGATGAATCCTTTTGAACTCTGAACTTACTGACAGTTTAGGCCCTTAAACTATTTTTCATTTGTAGGCTGGAATCAAGATTGCCGGGAGAAATATCAATAACCTCAGATATGCAGATGACACTACGCTTATCGCAGAAAGTGAAGAGGAACTGAAAAGCCTCTTGATGAAAGTGAAAGAGGAGAGTGAAAAAGTTGGCTTAAAGCTCAACATTCAGAAAACTAAGATCATGGCATCTGGTCCCATCACTTCATGGCAAATGGATGGGAAAACAGTGGAAACAGCATCAGACTTTATTTTTGGGGGCTTCAAAATCACTGCAGATGGTGCTTGTAGCCATGAAATTAAAACACGCTTACTCCTTGGAAGGAAAGTTATGACCAACCTAAATAGCATATTGAAAAGCAGAGACATTACTTTGCCGACTAAGGTCCGTCTAATCAAGGCTCTGGTTTTTCCTGTGGTCATGTATGGATGTTGAGAGTTGGACTGTGAAGAAAGCTGAGCACCAAAGAATTAATGCTTTTGAACTGTGGTGTTGGAGAAGACTCTTGAGAGTCCCTTGGACAGCAAGGAGATCCAACCAGTCCATTCTGAAGGAGATCAGCTCTGGGATTTCTTTGGAGGGAATGATGTAAAGCTGAAACTCCAGTACTTTGGCCACCTCACGCGAAGGGTTGACTGATTGGAAAAGACTCTGATGCTGGAAGGGATTGGGGGCAAGAGGAGAAGGGGACGACAGAGGATGAGATGGCTGGATGGCATCACTGACTCAATGGACGTGGGTTTGGGTGAACTCCGGGAGTTGGTGATGGACAGGGAGGCCTGGCGTGCTGCAATTCATGGGGTTGCAAAGAGTCAGACAACTGAACTGAAGACATACCTCCCTTGCTCAGAACCTCAGTTTTTGTTTCCTGTATGTTTATAGTTGTATCCAAAGCTTACCCCTTTTTTAATTCTTTTTATTCAAATGGTCTATCATGTATGTTGTCAAGATCTTTGTGGATACTGATTTTTATCTTAGGATATCAAACCTGAACTAATAAACACGTTATTCCTAAAGGTAAACTAAAAAGAACCTGAGTGTTTTGTGTTATATACCTATTGCAGAGCACTGTTATAATAGATGCTTAACTGTGTTAAGCAGTGAAACATATTTCCCTATTTGTGTTGGTTGCTAAGACGCTTAAACCCAAATTTGTACCCTTATCCATGGTACAGATGATTTTATGGTCAGCCCAATTCCTGGATACCTGCTTCTAAATTAATGATCTTGGTAGACTTTACATGCTCCTAACAAGGTACCTGAAATCTTTCTTTGAATGAGGCAAGCAATGAAATGAAATTAAATATTCCTTTGGGCTTTGACTGCATATACGTTTCACTTCTACAACAGCATCTGTTTCCTTCTATTGTATATGATTCACTCTTTATAGTTTACCACTGCTGCTGCTAAGTCACTTCAGTTGCGTCCGACTCTGTGACCCCATAGACGGCAGCCCACCAGGCTCCCATAAGCTCTCAAAAGACAGGTACTGTGTCTTACAAGAATTAACACTATATATTGCTTTACAAAGGGCTTTCACATCTATCATCTCACTTGATCCTCACAATAACCCTATGGTATTATTAGTATGATTACTAACCACACTCTACTAAGAAATGAAACTGAAGCACAGGGAGAATGAATAAGCATGAAGACAAGAGCCAGAACCCCGAGTCAACGTCCAGCACTAAGTGCCACACTCTCTCTACCAAACTGCTTCTTCTATTTACCATTCTTTCTCACTCAGTGATCAACCTAGATGGTGTCCTGCTCAACAAAAGGTGGACCCTCTGGTTCTTGTTCTGTTTTCTAACAATAAAAATGAAGGCGTAGGCACAGTAGAGTTTAAAGAAATCCTAAAAGGTCACAGACACTCTTCCAATGCTTGCATCCATTTAACAAGTATTTGTTCCTTCTCTGCTTGGACTCCTCCAGGGCTAGAGGAGTTCAGTAGCTGTTGAATCAGCCATGGTTCTTAACCATTACTATGAAATTTTGCCACCCCACAATTTCTACCTGTTGGTTCTGGTTCTCGGGCATACATAAGTCCATAAGTCCAATTATCCAAAGTGTGAAGATAGCTGTCATGTCTACCACCCCTATTCAAACCTTCCTTCCTCAAGCACTGCAGATCTGGTAGGGAGACAAATGAGGTCCCAGTGGCAGGGGTACTTACACAGACACAGGTATTATACAAGATGCTCAAACAGTCCTTGGACATTTCATCACTTACTGAAAGTGAAAGGGGAACAAGTGGTTATTTTTCTCATTGGAAAGACAGTACAACAGAATCAAATTTTTGAACGCAAGAATTGTTCCTCATAATCCCAAAATGATTATTTTCCTTTCAGCATACCTCCTTCCAGTCCTTATTTACCTGAGTTTCAGGATGCCTATCAGAACCCATTAACCAATTTGTATATAGCTTTTTGGCCTAATATACTATTATGTTTCTTAGGCTCCACAGTCTTCATAATTTCAACCTGTTGTGGTGTTATCACTTAATAAGCCATGTTCCCTTTGTAGCTTGCTTAAAATCATATCCAGCTTTTTTTTTACTTTTGCTATTAAAATAGGCTAGAAATAATGTAATATACAGCCTTAATTTTATGCTTGTGTTGAACTGGTTCCCTAAAACACATTTCCAAAAGCAGAACTGTTAAGGATCCACTAAAACTAAAGTATCAGCACCATGATTGCTGGTATAAATCTCCACTGAAAGTTCTGTTAGCAGCAAACAAGGAAGTCATTTCTACTCCAGACTCAAAGTGTTCCGTTTTATTATTGTGCTGAAGAAAAGGCTTTTAAGCCCTAACCTACTGACTCTAATAAAGAACTAGTTACTTCTCCGTGAGCAGGAACAGAAGAGTATGACAAAATGGAAAATAAATTTTCATGACCTCAAAAGCAGGAGATAATAAAGCTGAATATGAACCATGGATAAAGTGTTTTGTTTGGCATCATTTACTTTTTTTTTTTTTGGCATCATTTACTTTTAAAAACTGTTTACAGCCATTCCTATGCTGCCACAAAGTCTAGAATGTCAGGCTTCCTTTCACAATCCCTGTGGGCAGCCCTGCTAGGCTAGAGTGGCCGGAGGCCTAACTGACACAATCTTGAGACAGTGGAGATGTCCTATCTTTCACCACCGCTTTTCAACTTGAGGGGGCTTTTTGGTTTATTTCATGACTTTAGAGCAGGCTGGAACACCAAACAGTGTATTTCAGTACTTCTAGACCTTCATTTTCAAAGGGAATTGGAATTCACTCATTCATCAAATATTTATGCACCATCCACTCTAGAGCAGATACAGAATATACAGAGGTTAGCAGGGGAAAAAAAAAAGACAAAGCCTCATAGAACTTATAAATTTAGAGGGGAAGAGAGAATAAATAAGTACACCAACAGGTAATTACAAGATGCTACTTGCTACGAGGACCAATGACATGAAGAATCAATTTAGACAGGATACAAAGGTACAACATCAAAGATGAATATAAATCCTCTTAACCGCTCCTGCACATATAAACAAGGCTTTCCTTATACACTATGTCATGTTAATTTTGTTTAGAAGAAAAATTTTCATTAAAAAAAAAACAAAAACAACTGATGTTTGTAGTAAACATTCATCATATGTTAAATGATCCCTGGCTTGTAATGTCAAAGTAAGTGTACTTACAGTTTTTTAAAAAACTATAAAAGGACTACCTAAAAATAGTATTTGCAACATGTGTAAGTTATAAAGACTAATAATAGGACAATACCCATATACCCACTGCCCAATTCAAGAAATTATGTGCTATCTTACACTCTGATTTTTCAACATACACAGTCTGGTAGTAACAGAACTTTTTACAAAGAGCATGCATAACCTTATAACAACAAAAACAAGACAATAATTTAAAAAAAAAGATCTTGCCAGTTTTTTCCTTACTCTCTCAATTAATGATATGAGAAATAAGAATTTGCAAAGAAAACATAAAAGCTGAACCCAAAGACTGTTATAAATTACAAAGATGCAATTCTTTTAGTCCAGTAGGTTTCACACTTTTTGATTTAAAGCACCAGATTTGTATTTTCTACTGAGTATAAAATAAAGAGAGCAGTTAGGTGGAGAATGTTCTACAGCTGAATGTAAGGCATGTCCTCACTGTGAAGGGAAAGGAGAGACACTCCTGGGAATCACCACAATAGCAGGTTAGGAAATGAGCACCAGTAGCTGCTGAGTATACTTACTTTTCAGCTTCTGTCCCCGAATAGAAATTGTAGGCCTCATAAGAATTTCTACAAGGAGCTATTTAAAAAAAAAAAAAAGATAAAATCTTCAAAATTCAAAGCACAACTTATAAAACAATCTTTGCTGTGATAACTCATGGCCCAAATATCTGTCATGGTACTGCAAGACCCTTTCGTTCCTAACACAGGGAGAAGGCAGTGAAGTTCAGGGAAATGAGCCAAGAGTCAGGAAACCTGGCTTCTAGTCACTGCTCAGCCACCTATTCTCCATGTAAACTTGGGCAAGTCAGGGTCCCACTGTGGTCTCAATTCTCATTTCAAAAGAATGTTAGATTAGTTAACCTCTGGGATCCAATATGGCTTCAATTTTTTAAAAGCTGCAGAACATTATAACAATGATTACTCTTGCTTTAGAATATTTATGTTCTTTTATAAACACAAGTTTATAAAAAGAATCACAAAAGATACACCATAAACTGTTAATACTGATTTCCACAGGGGGCTGGAGAGGATATGCATTCATTCATCATTTTACATACCTTTAGTACAACATGTAACTGTTTAAGGGCTTCCCTGGTGGCTCAGACAGTAAGAATCTCCCTGCAATGTGGGAGACCCAGGTTCGATCCCTGGGTCAGGAAGATCCCGAGAAGGGAATGGCAACCCACTCCAGTATTCTTGCCTAGAGAGTCCCGAGGACAGAGGAGACTGGTGGGCTATAGTTCATGAGGTTGCAAAGAGTCAGACATGACTGACTGACTAACACTTTCACTTCATCACTGTTTAAACTGTTTATAATAAATATGCATTTAAAAGCTCATTCTGGGGGAAAAAAAAAAAGCCCACACATTTTGTTGAGAGTTTATAATGATAAAAGGGTCAATCCAGTGGAAAAGATATAACAATAATAAACATATATGCATCTAACAACAGAGTCTCAAAATACATGATGCAAAAACTGACAGAACCGAAGGAAACAGATAAGTCAAAAACAGCAGTTGGACAATACAATACTCCACTTTCAATAATGGACAGAAAATGAGGTATCACCAAACAGAAGACCTGAACACGATAAACCAATAAGCTCTAACAGATAGCTATAAAATTCTGCCCAGCAAGAGCAGAATACATGTTCTCCTAAAGCACACATGGAATACACACACACACACAGAAGAATACTACTCAGCTACAAAAAAGAACAAAAATTTGCCATTTGCAGCAATATGAACAGATATGGAGGACATTATACTAAATGAAATAAAACACAAAAAGACAAACACTATATGAATATCACTTGTATGTGGAATCTAAAAAATAAAACACAATAGTGACTATAGTAAAAAAAAAAAAGAAGCAAATTCACAGATACAGAGAACAAACTAGTAGTTACCAGTTGTAGGGGGTGGCAACATAAAAGTGGGGGAAGTACAAACTACTGAGTGTAACACAGGCTACAAGAATGTATTATACAACACGGGGAAGATAGCCAATATTGATAATAACTAAAAATGGAGCATAACCTTTAAAAACTGTGAATCACTATGCTGTACATTTGTAACTTATATAACATTGTATAGCAACTGTACTTCAGTAAAAATGCAAAAAAATTCTCTTAAAGAAAAAAAAAAGGAATTATCTCAAACCAATAGCCTAATCTTTTACTTCAATTCACTGGAAAAAAGAGGTGTAAGCCAACCCCAAAGCAAGCAAAAGAAAAGAAATAATAAGGATTAGAATGGAAACTAATTTAGCAGAGAATAGAAAATAACAGAGAATATCAACAATATCACCACTGATCTTTTGGAAAACAAAAGCTACCTCCCTCCTGATGAATATTTTTAACTATTATATGTAATGCCATACTAAGCATTTTTGTATACAAAGCTTTATCTCATTTTGACTTATGTCCTCAGAAGAGATTCACATAAATGCAAACAGAGCAAAATCAGTAACGATCTTTAAGATTTTGAGATGTACTACACAAAAGCTTTTCAGAGACGCCCTGCTTTTCAGTCATCCCAGGAAAGTATGAGGACCTCATCCTGCATAGATCATTATATTTAAAATAAATTGTCTTCAAATAGATGATGTACTATGTCAATGAACAAATTAAAAGTCCTTGAATGCCAAGCATGGATTATACCTGGCCCACATACGTAATTCATGTGGTCCACATCTACTGAAAAGCTGTGATTCCACTTACGAATCTAGATTTCCTACATCCCTGAGGGCAAAGGTCAACAGAAATGGAAGTCATTTCCCCATAAAAGCAGGCATGCACTCTCCAGTTCATCTTAGTCCCTGCAATCATTTAATTTATGTAGATCATCTTACTCTGGGCCTGCTTCATTATATGCCTACTTGATCCTACAGGCATCTAACTTCACAAACTCTAGGATACACTTTCCAGTGTTACATTAGGGGTTTGTTCAAGTTGACAAGGAATGATCTAGCCACCATTCCACTTCAGCTAAGCATTAGGCAGCATGTTGAAAAGGGAATTACTTTGGAGCCTTTCTGGGGATTGGCAGAGGGAGAAATAAAGAACTTTGAAAGGTACTTTTAGAAGCAAGATGACAAGAGAATTCAGCAAGAAGAAATGCACCCAAACAATGGTTACTGAAGAACAAAATGATCAAGCAAAAGCCTCTATCTGTAAACAGACTGAGATTCTTGGAGAAGCTAACCTAACTCAAAGCAGGGAAGAAAAACTCCACAAAATCAAGAACTAATGATCTGAAGATGTCCTAAGGTGGGACATGTACCTGCAACAGAAAAGCCTCATTGTTCCCACTGCAAATAAGACACCAAGCTAAAGACTCCTATCTTTTTTTTCCTCCCAGGAACACACTGGTTTCTATTAAGCAAATTCTTTGATGAACGATTCTGAAGTAAAGGCCCTTCAAATTGGCCAGTAAGTAAATGCGACAGGACTGCTGGGATTGCTAAAGAGGGAATGCTGAGCAACAGTTGAAGGAATACAGTCTATGACTCATGCTATGGATGTAAATGTTCAACACTCGATTTTTGCTTTGGGGAAAATGGCATCTTTAAGGAAAGGAAATGTTTTTTCAAATTGAAGTAATAACAATGATAGCAAACAACGGAACACAAGAGAAGACTCTACACATGGACATCACTAGATGGTCAATACCGAAATCAGATTGATTATATTCTTTGCAGCCAAACACGGAGAAGTTCTATACAGTCAACAAAAACAAGACCAGGAGCTTACTGTGCCTCAGACATGAATTCCCTATTGCCAAAATCAGACTGAAACTGAAGAAAGTAGGGAAAACCACTAGCCCATTCAGTTATGACCTAAATCAAATCCCTTATGATTATACAGTAGAAGTGAGAACTAGATTTAACGGACTAGATCTGATAGACAGAGTGCCTGATAACTATGGACGGAGGTTTGTGACATTGTATAGAAGACAGGGATCAAGACCATTCCCAAGAAAAAGAAAGGCAAAAAAGCAAAATGGCTGAGGAGGCCTTACAAATAGCTGCGAAAGGAAGGGAAGAGAAAAGAAAAGGAGAAAAGGAAAGATACACCCCTTTGGACACAGAGTTCCAAAGAATAGCAAGGAGAGATAAGAAAGCCTTCCTCAGTGATCAATGCAAAGAAATAGAGGAAAACAACAAAATGGGAAAGCTAGAGATCTCTTCAAGAAAATTAGAGATACAAAGGGAACATTCCATGCAAAGATGGGCTCAATAAAGGACAGAAATGGTATGGACCTAACAGAAGCAGAAGATATTAAGAAGAGATGGCAAGCTTACACAGAAGAACTATACAAAAAAGATCTCACGACCTAGATAATCACAATGGTTTGATCACTCATCTAGAACCAGACATCCTGGAATGTGAAGTCAAGTGGGCCTTAGGAAGCATCACTACAAACAAAGCTAGTGGAGGTGACAGAATTCCAGTTGAGCTGTTTCAAATCCTAAATGATGATGCTATGAAGGTGCTGCACTCAATATGCCAGCAAGTTTGGAAAACTCAGCCGTGGCCACAGGACTGGAAAAGGTCAATTTTCATTCCAGTCCCAAAGAAAGGCAATGCCAAAGAATGTTCAAACTACCGCACAATTGCACTCATCTCACATGCTAGTAAAGTAATGCTCAAAATTCTCCAAGCCAGGCTTCAGCAATATGTGGACCATAAACTTTCAGATGTTCAAGCTGGTTTTAGAAAAGGCAGAGGAACCAGAGATCAAATTGCCAACATCCGCTGGATCATGGAAAAAGCAAGAGAGTTCTAGAAAAACATCTATTTCTGCTTTATTAACTGTGCCAAAGCCTTTGACTGTGTGGATCACAATAAAGTGTGGAAAATTCTGAAAGAGATGGGAATACCAGACCACCTGACCTGCCTCTTGAGAAACCTATATGCAGGTCAGGAAGCAACAGTTAGAACTAGACATGGAACAACAGACTGGTTCCAAATAGGAAAAGGAATATGTCAAGGCTGTATACTGTTACCCTGCTTATTTAACTTATATGCAGAGTACATCATGAGAAATGCTGGGCTCTAGATGAAGCACAAGTTGGAATCAAGACTGCCAGGAGAAATATCAATAACCACAGATATGCAGATGACACCACCCTTATGGCAGAAAGTGAAGAAGAACTAAAGAGCCTCTTGATGAAAGTGAAAGAGGAGAGTGAAAAACTGGCTTAAAGCTCAACATTCAGAAAACTAAGATCATGACATTTGGTCCCATCACTTCACAGCAAATAGATGGGGAAACAGTGGCAGACTTTATTTTGGGGGGCTCCAAAATCACTGCAGATGGTGACTGCAGCCATGAAATTAAAAGACGCTTACCCCTTGGAAGGAAAGTTATGACCAACCTAGACAGTATATTAAAAAGCAGAGACATTATTTTGCCAATAAAGGTCCATCTAGTCAAGGCTATGGTTTTTCCAGTGGTCATGTATGGATGTGAGAGTTGGACTATAAAGAAAGCTGAGAGCTGAAGAATTGATGCTTTTAAACTGTGGTGTTGGAGAAGACTCTTGAGAGTCTGGGACTGTAAGGAGATCCAACCAGTCCATCCTAAAGGAAATAAATCCTGAATATTCATTGGAAGGACTGAAGTTGAAGCTGAAACTCCAATACTTTGGCCACCTGATATGAAGAGCTGCCTCATTTGAAAAGACCCTGATGCTGGGAAAGATTGAAGGTGGGAGGAGAAGGAGACGACAGAGGATAAAATGGTTGGATGGCATCACTGATTCAATGGACATGAGTTTGAGTAAACTCCCAGAGTTGGTGATGGACAGGGAGGCCTGGCGTGCTGCAGTCCATGGGGTCGCAAAGAATCAGAAACGACTGAGTGACTAAACTGAACTGAAAAACATGATAGAGCAAACAGTATAAATTGTAAACACATAGCTCCAGTTTTTACAAAGTGAATCTCATTCCAACACGGTCAACACCCAGATCAAGATACAACATAACCACAACACCCTGAAAGCCTCCCTCATGCTCCCAGTAACAGGGGAAAGGAGAGATATCTGAGAGAAAAGAAGCAGGATCCTAGTACCCTCCCTCATTACATAAAGATAAATTTCAAGTGGTGCCAAAATTAATCATACATGATAAAAAATTTGAAGTATTAGATGGAAATAAAGACATAGTTTATAATTCAACAATGGGCAAAGAAAAACTCTGAACTCATGAAAGGAAAACTGATCCGTTTGACAACCTAAAAAGTAAACAACTTAAAAAGTAAACCTGAAAAGTTCCACATTAAAATGTATCATAAACAAAGTCAAATTCAATTTTCAAACTAGGGAAAAAAATAGAACACTTATGACAAAGGACCTTTAAAAACTGACTACTTACAAGTTACTATAATCTGCATGTTAGTGTCTCCTGAAAATCACGCTAAATCTTAATGCCCACTGTGATAGCATTAGGTGGTGGGGCCTCTGGGGGTGATTAGGTGTGAGGGCACAGCACCCACGAATGGTGTTACACCTTATGAAAGAGGCTCCAGAGAGATTCCCCAGCCCCTTCATCATGCGTGGACACAGAGAGAAGCTGGCAGTTTGCAACCCAGAAGAGGATCTTCACAAGGCACCAAATCTGCCAGTGCCATGAATTTGGACTTCCCAGTCTCTAGAACTTTGAGAAATAAATCTGTTGTTCATAAACTACTCAATCTGTGGATTTTGCTATAGCAGCCTGAACTAAGACAAAAATCAATAAGAGAAGGTGAATCAATTAGAAATCAATATTTCTAATAAACAAATAGAAAAAAAAGGAACTACTTATAAACACATGAAAAGATATTCAATTCCACTCATAGAAAGATATAAATTTTTAAAACTATACAGAGACTATATAAAGGGCTCTCAGAATTCATAATAACGATATTTTCCAAAGAAGACAAACAAATGACCTAGAAGCACATAAAATAATGTTCAACAGCATTAAGCAACAGGAAAATGCAAATCAAAACCACAATGAAGTAACACTTCACACCCAGTAGGATGGCTATAATCAAAAGTAGAGAGAATAGCCAGTGCTGCAGAGGATGTGGAAAAATTAGAACCCTTGTGCATTGCTAGTGGGTATGTAAAATGATGCAGCTGCTTTGGAAAACAGTCTGATAAATCCTCAAAGAATCAACCCCACTTCTAGGTATACACCCAAGATTAATGGAAAGGTATTTCTACACACAAACTTGTACACAAATGTTAAGAGAGCATTATCTGTAATAGTCAAAAGGTAGAAATAGGCCAAGTGTCCACTAACTGACAAATGAACATACAAAATGTGGTATATCCACACAGTAGAATATTATTCAACCATAAAATAGAATAAAATACTGAAACATGCTATAATGGGGATGAACCTTGAAAACATTAAACTAAGTGAAACATACCAATAACAAAAGATCACATATTATGTGACTCTGTTCATATGAAATGTCCAAGACAAGGTTATCTATAAAGACAAAGTGGAGTAACAGTTGCCTATGATGGGGCTGGTGGTTGGAGGAGTGGGAGAGTGATAGCTTAAACATATGGAGTTTCTTTTCTGGGTGATAAAAATGTTCTAGAGTGACTGTGGTGGTGGGTTCACATATCTACAAATACACTAAAAACTACTGAACTGTACATTTTAAATGGGTGAATTATATGATGTGAACTATATCTCATTAAAATTTTAAAAAGCTATGAAGAAATATCATTTTTCTCATATCTGCTTAGCAAATATTTAAAATACTTAAAACATATTGCTTAGTGAAGGAGGCTACTATGTGTTGGTAACATTCTATTTCATGGTTCGGGTGGCAAAGGTGAATTTATCTTCTCATAGTTACTGACATACTTCACTGTATGCAAGTTATACCTCAATAACAAAGTCCATAAAAATACACATACACACACTGTGTTGGTGATGGACTGGATAAAAAGACACTCTTCTTCGTTACTGGGGATGTAAGTTGATAAAAGTCTTTTAGGTACATAAATTGGTAAGTTTATAAACAATAAAAGATATATGCTTTGATCCTAAAAGTATACAGTACTCACATGTACAAAAACTTTCACTGCAACCTTGTTTGCTATAGGAAAGGTGTTAAGAAAGCTAAATGTCCATCAACTAAGTCCTGGGTAAATAATGGTATAATCATACCAGGGAATACTATATAGCTGTTAATAATAATGAGGCAGATTTCCACATATTAAAATGAATCTACCCCCAAGTTATAGAGTCATATGAAAAAGCAAGCAAGGTACCTGTATATACGATATGTTACTTCTATGTGGGGAGAATATAAACCTAAGGTGGAGGCAATCAGGGTAACTATTTACACACACACACACACACATATATATATATTACATCTCTGGAAGGACAAAGAAGAAACTAGCAATCACAGCTGAACTATGAAACATTAACTTTGTGCCTTAAGAAAGTTGATATTATTATCAATTCACATAAATCAACTCTTTCAACGTAAAAGCTATGGTATTTCAACACAGGTGAATATCATGGAGCTTCTAAAGGAGAAAATTCTGAAATGCTTGCTATAAATTCTAAAATGCTTCCTAACTCCCATTTCGAAAGTTCCCAAGCCATTAAATAGCAGTAGTGATAATAAACAATGACTTACATCAACACCTCCAAACAAGTCAAAAATATAAGTATTTGGATAAGTGGTTTCTTGGGTAAGTTTCCTCTCTTCAGTAACAAACGCCATAGCCTCCATGGAGAGAAGAGGAGAAATTTCCTAGTGAAAAAGGATACCAAGAGACACTGAGTTTTACTATCCAACACAAACCAGATACCAAAAGAACAGTTTGCATTTTAGTCATAACTTGAATTCCCATGAGGCCAAAGACAGCCTCCACAATGAACAATAAAAAAAAAAAAGAGCCAACTTACAGAAAAGCTGATATGATAAAGTTGTAATCGTAGTAGAAGCTAACTTATTAAATGCTTATTATGTACCAGGCATGGTTCCTCATAAATTACCTCTTTTAATCCTCACAATTCTATGATGTAACAGTAATGTATTGGCCCAATTTTACAGATAAGGAAACTAAGACACAAAGAAGTTGTCAGCATCAAACAGGGTAATGCGACAGAGTCAGGACTTAAACCTAGGATGTCTGACTCCTGAGTCTGTGCTACAAAAGAAAGCATACCTATTGTGGGTCAAACAGGAGAAAGAATAGGAAGAATACAGGGTCCTACTCATCATGCTCTCTTCTTAGGAACCTCAAGGGAAGACGGAACCACTGGACTAGAGCAATAGTTCTCATACAGTGGTGAGCATCCAATCACCTGAAGGACATGTTAAAACCCAGACTGCTGGGTCCCACCTGCAGTTTCTGATTTAACAGGTCTGGGCTGGGGCCTGAGAATGTGCATTTATCATAAGTACCCAAGTGATGTTGATGTTGGTCCAAGTACCATTCATCAAGAAAAAGCAGAACTCTCTCTTACAGATAACCTATTACATGACAAGCTTGATTTGTATACTCAAATCCATTTAATCCTTAAAATAATTCAATGAAGTGAGTATAGTTTGACCCATTTTACAGGTTAAAAAACAAAAATCACAAAGTTGTACAAGGTCACATAATTAGTGGGAGAACTACTTCCTCTGGGTTTCATTTCTCTCATTTATAAAACTAGAATGTAATTCTGCTGGCAACCTTGTACAATGGAAGCTGGTTTCAGGAGTAGGACAAATCTGGGCTCATCATAATGATAACCACATGACGGTGGGTGGATTATGCTGAGTCTGTTTTCTCCACTGAGAAAGGAAATGGAGAAGACATCTGGATTTTCCTGCTCAGTATCTCCTTTTCTCTTCTTCAGGTAACAGCCTTACTTCTGTGGAAAAATACGAGACCACACACAGATGTCAAGATAAGAAATAGACTGCCTAACTCTATTTGGCCCCTGAATTCACATCTGTGCTTTCTGAAGATGTGAGACAATAAATAATCTTTTTTGCTAATCTGAGTGGGTTACTGTTACATGCAATCAAAGTATTTTGGACTAATCTACTAATACCACCCATCTCGCAGAGTTATCATAAAAATTAAATATGCCTGGTACATAGTAAATTTCAAGGATTTGTTGAATGCATAAAGAAATGATCACATAGCAAGCACTCACAAATATGAATTTCCCTCTTTCATCTACCTCATATCTCAGAGATTTTGCAGGAATCAAATGAAATAATGTATAATTCTTCACAAAATGTTTTCAAGCAAGCATAAGACACTATAATTATTTCTATCCTCTATCAACTGTGAGAAGATCAAGAACAAACGCCTTTTATAAATTTTTACTTGGGAATGATTTTTCAATTTACAAAAAAAGCTGTGTAGACAAAACAGCTCTTCTGAAAGGAAAAGATTAAACTTATCTGGCCCGATTAATATTTATAAATTATTTATGTGAAATAATAAACAGAACTTCACATATGAAAAACATATTTTATTATGATCAAATATAACTTGAATAGATTTTAGCTACATTAGAGCCAGTAGTCTAAATTCAAAGTCGGAGCTGCTTTCCCAATATGAAGTTTGACCTACTAAATCAGAAATTCGACTGGCAGGGCCCACCATTAACAAGGCTTCCAGGTGACTCTGATACACACTCCAGATTGAGAACTGCCCTGGATGTCTCTGCACTCTTTCCAAGTCCCTTCACCTTCAGATGTCGGTCATACTTATCAACAACCACAAGGCCACTTCCTTGAAGTCTCACCAAAATGGGACCTTTTAAATCCCATTGAAAAAGAATATATCCCAATCCCAGGGCAAGGCCTCCTTAATTAGGCAAGTACCAGGACAAAACAAGTGTGAATAAAACCCAGAAGTATATACACCGGGAACTTAATGGTGATTATCTCTGGGTGGTGGGATTATAGGTGATTTTTATTTTCTTCTTTGCACTTTTTCTGAACTTCCCAAATTTTCTACAGCTTACTCAATATATACAGGCTATTTTAAAAAGCAGACTGAAGAAGAGGAATAACTCAGATGTCTAGTATCACCTGGAGGCCCTGAATGCAGCCCCTCCAACACCCCTAACAGTTACCTTGAGGATGTTTTGGCATTCAACGAAGTCACTGTGGAGGTGGCTGGTCGCATACAGCTTAAGAAGCAGCTGCGGAATTCCACTCCATTTGGACTGTTTGTCCCTTTCCGTCAAAAAAGTTTCAGTGAACTGTAAGTCCAAAGGAAAAAAAAAAAAGAGGAAACTATTACTGGTGAGGAAAGAACTACTAGAACATACAGCAAAAGAGAGCAGCTGGCTCCAAATCCACCCAGGACAAGTAAGTCAAAGGTCTTTCTAGAAACCTTCAAAAGTTCCCCGACAGCCTGTCAGGTCCAAGTCCAGCTCCTCGTTTATGATACACCCCCTTCCTACTCTATCACCGACTTTCCTCTCTTAACTTCTTCTTTGCCCAATGCACACTCTAGGCTCCAAATGTATGTGTTCTCTCTCTGTGCTTTGCATGTGTTACTCCCCCATACATGGCTCTGTATAGGGATACAAGTATGCCACCTGTGTGGGGAGAAAATAAACCTAAGGCGGGAGCAAGAGGGGTAATTATTTACACACACACATATACAGGTTTGAACTGCATAGGTCCACTTATTTTTTCAATAGTAAATACTACAGTACTACACAACCCATGGCTGGTTGAATCCACAGATGCAGGGAAACTGTTGGGTATGGAGGGCTGACTCTTAAGTTATACAAGAATTTTGACTGTGAAGGGGCCCCTACGCCCCTGTGCTGTTCAAGGGTGGACTCTATGCCACAGAATATTTCTGGGCATTTTTCCTACCTGGAAAGCTCCTCCTCCTCCCTGTCTCTTCTACCTAGAAAGTTCCTTCCCCTTCAAAATGCAAGCCAAAAATCCAGAAACTTTCCTTGATAAGACTTCCTCTCTCTCCTTTCTAAGAGGGTCTGGGACCTTATCGAACATTTATCATACTGTATCATAATTACTGGTTCATTTGTTCTAACCACTGCCCGCCGCTATAGAGCAGGTGCCAGGCTGTGTTTATTGTGCACGCCTTCTTTCTCTCAAAGAACGCCAGGCACGGAGCAGGGGCTCAGTAAGTGTCTGAAGGCATGAGCAATAGCCTAGTCTAATGACAGGTTCATTAATCATGGCAATGTCTATTTTGGGGATATGGCATTATCAGGGCCAGAAGTGAATTATTTTCATGTAGACTTGTCCCTCAATTAGATCAAAAGCTCACTGCAGCTTACAAAGCACATGCAGTAACAGCTTGGCCTATCCTGATACACATCAGTACTCTGATCTGGACAAGTCCCATTACTCTTCCTGAGCTTGTTTTCTTAGACTGTAAAAACAAAATAATTCAAGGGTCATGAAAGATAATGAAATGTTTCTGAGTATTTGTATTAGGGTGAACCACAGGAAATTACCATTTTTGTAGGTCTAAATGATTATCAGAAATGTTATATTTTTCAAGCAAACTCAAATTATTTAAGGCAAACCTCAAAACAATGGGAAAAAAAAAACAAACAACACCTTTCCCTTCCTTGAAAGGAAAAAGACAGAAAACAACAATGGCTTCATGGGACTCGGCAAAAGCAGTGCTTACAAGTTTATAGCTATAAACACTCATATTAAAAAGGAGAGCAATCTCAGATTATCTTATCTTCTATCATGAGAAACTAGGGGAAAAACGGAGTAAACCCAACCCAAAGCAAGCATGAGGAAATTAAAAAGATCCTTGCAAAAATAAGTGATATAGAGAAAAGAAAAATAGCAGTAAAAAATCAATAAAATCAAATTTGGTTCTTCGAAAAGACCAACAATATTGAAAATAGTTCCTGACTAACTTACATTGACTCAAATTACTATATATTCAGGAATGAAAGAGGAAACAACTACCAATTTTAAGGAGATAAAAAGGTTTATATGGAAATACTAGGAGCAACTATATGCCAACAACTACATAAATTAGATGAAACGTACAAATTCTCAGAAGGACACAAATAACAGAAACTAACTTAAGAAACATAAAATCTGATATACCTAAAACAATTAAAGAGATCAAATTAGTGATTTAATACAAAAGGAAGAAAAAGAGGGCGGGATGAAGGAAGGAAACGACCCATAAAGAAAAGCCCAAGTCCAGATGTTTCACTAGTAAATTCTATTGAACATTTAAACAGAAATTGGCAAATACTTCACAAATTCTTCCATAAAACAGAAGAAGGAACACTTCCCAACTCATTCTATGAGGCTAGTATTACCCTGATACCAAAGCCAAAGACATTAAAAGAATACCTAGAAATAAACTTAATCAAGGAGGTAAAGACCTATACTCTGAAAACTATAAAACAATGATGAAGAAAATTAAGGATGATACATAGAAATGGAAAGATATATCCTGTATCCTTGGATTAGAAGACTAGTTAAAAAGTCCATACACTCAAAGCAATCTACAGATTTAATGCAATCCCTATCACAATAGCCATGGCATTTTTTTCACAGAACTAGAACAAATTCCTAAAATGTATATGGAATGACAAAAGATCCAGAACTGCCACAACCATCCTGAAAAAAAAGAAAAGAACAAAGCTGGTGGTATCATGCTCCCTGATTCAGACTATACTACAAAACTACAGGAGCCCAAACTGCACAGTACTGGCACATGGACGCACACACATAGGTCAATGAACAAAACAGAAAGCCCAGAAATAAACCCACCACTTATGGCCAATCAATTTACAACAAAACCAACAAGAATATACAGCAGTGAAAGACAGCCTCTTTAATAAGCAGTGTTGGGAAAACTGTACAGCTATATGTAAAACAATGAAATGCATAACACAACATTGCAAATCAACTATACGTCAATAAAATAAATTTTTAAAAAAAGAAATCTGAACATTTTTCACACAATATAAAAAATAAATTCAAAATAGACTGAAGACCTAAATGTAAGACCAGAAACCATAAAACTCAGAAGAGAACAGAGGTAGAACGCTCTCTGACATAAATCACTGCAGTAAGTTTTTTGTATCTGTCTCCTCAGGCAAAAGAAACAAAAACAAACAAACGGGACCTGATTAAACTTAAAAGCCTTTGCACAGCAAAGGAAGCCATCAACAAAATGAAAAGGCAGAACCTATTGAATGATAGAAAATATTTGCAAATGATATAACTAATAAGGGATTAATATCTAAAATATATAAACAGCTCACACAACTCAAATCAAAACTATAAAAAATGAATTAGCACAAATTAGCATAACGTTAAAATCAACTATACTTCAACAGAAAAAATAGAGGAAAAAATATAAACAACCCAATTTTAAAATAGGCATAAGACCAAACGGACATTTTTTTCAAAGGAGACCAACACACACACTTAGAGCTAATAAATGAGTTTGGCAAGGTTTCAGGATACAAAATCAATATACAAATATCACCTGACTTTCTATGCATCTGCAATGAACAATCCAAAAGTGAAAATAAGAAAGCAATCCCATTTGTAATAGCATCAAAAAAAATACTTATGAATAAATTTAACAAAATATAAGATCTATACAATGAAACACAAAACATCGTCAAAAGAAATTAAAGTAAAGAATGCCTAAATAAACGGAAAGCCATTCATGCTCAGAGATTGGAAGACTTAATATTTCTAATATGACAATATTTTCCATACTGATGAGATGGTTGGATGGCATCACTGACTCAATGGACATGAGTTTGAGTAAACTTCGGGAGTTGGTGATGGATAGGGAGGCCTGTTGTGCTGCAGTCTATGAGGTCCCAAAGAGTTGGCCACAACTGAGTGACTGAACTGAACTGATCAAAATTCCACATGGCTTCGCTGCAGAAACTGACACTACATTTAATAGCTACTCTCTATTTTTAGCAACTTCCCTAGTGGCTCAGAGGTTAAAGCGTCTGCCTGCAATGTGGGAGACCTGGGTTCGTTCCCTGGATTGGGAAGATCCCCTGGAGAAGAAAATGGCAACCCACTCCAGTATTCTTGCTTGGAGAATCCCATGGACAGAGGAGCCTGGTGGGATACAGTCCACGGGGTCGCAAAGAGTCAGACACAAATGAGCGACTTCACGTTCACTTTCATACATCGTTTGCAAGTATACAGAACATTTACAAAATGTGCAGTTGCTGGGCCATGGAACAAATTTCAATAGATATCTAAATGAATCAAAACACAAACAATGTTCTCTGACTACAGTGCCATCAGCCTAAAATCTGTAACAGAAAGATAATTATAAAACCCTGATGTTCATAAATTTAAAAGTATACCTCTTAAAAATGCATAGGTCAAAGAAGAAATCCAAGGAGAAATTTGAAAATATTCTGAAATAAATGACAAGAAAATACTACAGATCAAAATTTGTGGGGTCCAACTAAAGCTATGACTAGTGGCCAGGATAAATTTGATACCAAAACCTGGTGAAAGGAAAATTATAGGCCATTCTCATTCATAAACACAGAAGGAAAAAAATCCTAATAAGAAAATTAGGAATCAAATTTAGCAATCTATAAAAAGGATGAATCAGAAATTCAGATTTGGTTTAATATTTGAAAAGTTTACTCAGTGTAATTCATCATATTAATAACATAAAGGAAAACAATTTTAACATCTCAATGCAGAAATAGCATTTTGATAGAATTCAACATAGAAACTCAGAAAAGAAGTGGACTAATAAGAATATCTACAGAAAATATCGAACAAACGTCATACTTAATGGTTAAATATTTAAGGCTCTCCCTCTTAAATCAGTAACATGCCACTTCAATTCACTGTAAAGGAGCATCCCAAACAGCAGTTAGGTAAGAAAAAAAAGTTGTAAGATAGGAAGGGATAAAATAAAGGCTTCATTTGCAGATACACTTGCAGATGACTGTACACATAGACAATCCAAAATAATCTAAAGTATTAAAATACAGGAGCAATATAAACACTGCAGCAATACAAAAACCAATCTTGTTTTTATTTAAAATGCTATTTACAATACCATCAAATCATATCAAATGCCAAGGGATGAATCTAACAAAGACCACTACATAGAAAACTGTAAAATATCATCAAGAGAGATTAAGGAAGATTAAATCAGAGAAAAAGATGAAAGGAGAGAATGAGTACTGAATGCGGTACTGAATAGACTGAAAGCAATCCCAATCAAAATTCTGTTGTAAAAATGTACACACTCATTCAAAAATGTATATAGAAATGGCAAAGGACCAAGAAGAGCCAAGGAATTCTTGAAGAAAAGTAGGAGAAGCTACTCTTCTGATTCAATATTCTATAATCAAAATCAACACATAAAATTACAGAAAATAAGCCAATGTGATATTAGTATAAGGGTAAATGGACAAATCAGAGGAACCGAAAGACATGGAAACAAACACTACAGAGCGCTGGAGGGACAAAAAGGACTTTTCAATAAGTAACTGGTCAACTTGATATCTCTAAGGAAAAGCTCACACCACACCCAAAAATAAATTCCAAGCAGAACACACATTTCAATGGCAAAGGCAAAACAGTAAAGCTTCTAGAAGACAAGCAGAGTATCTTCATGACCTTAGAGTAGGTAAAGATTTACTCAACAGAATACAAAAAGCACTAACCATAAGGGAAAACAGTGGTATTAAAATTAAGCACTTCTGTTTACCAAAAGATCTTCTGAGAGACTGAAAAGCCAAGCCACCAAATAAGAGAAGATATCTGCCAAATATAACTACGAAGGGCTCACATCCAGCAAATAAAAAGAACTTTATTTTAAATGAAAAACCCCACCAGAAAAATATGTAAAAGATTTAGACAGGTAATCCACAAGACAGAAAGTCCAAATGGCCAATAAACTCCTGAAAAGATGCTTAACTTCACTAGTCATGAGGGAAACACAAACTCAAATCACGAGACGCCACTTCTCATACACTAGAATGACTAAAATTGAAAAGACTGGCAACACCACAGGCTAGTCAGCACACGGAACAGGAGTTCACACACTGCTGGTGGGACTGAAAATTAGCACAACCATTTGGGAAACTGTTTAGCTGCTAATGCTAAACCTATGTATATCCTATAACCTAGCAATTCTATGTTTAAGTATACACCTAGCAATTCTATGTTTAATAAAAAGAAATTGCACAGATACGCTTAAAGAGAGAAGTACAAGAATGTTCACATAAACATTATTCAAAACCACTAAAAACTGGAAAGATCCCAAATACTCATCAAAATTACAATGAATTAACTGGGGTTTAATACTGTATAGCAATGAAAATGAATGAACTACTGGAGAAGGGAATGGCAAACCACTTCAGCATTCTTGCCTTGAGAACCCCATGAACAGTATGAAAAGGCAAAATGATAGGATAGTGAAAGAGGAACTCCTCAGGTTGGCAGATGGCAATATGCTACTGGAGGTCAGTGGAGAAATAACTCCAGAGATGGCATCACCGACTCAATGGACATGAGTTTGGGTGAACTCCGGGAGTTGGTGATGGACAGGGAGGCCTGGTGGGCTACAGTCCATGGGGTCGCAAAGAGTTGGACACGACTGAGCGACTGAACTGAACTGTGGTTTAATACTGTATAGCAATGACAATGAATGAACTACAGCTTTACCTGTCATCACGGATGAATCTCACAATGTGGACTGAAAGAAGGCAGACGTAGTACATACTGTTTGATTCTATGTATGTATGTATTGCATGTGCGTGCTCAGGCGTGTCCAACTCTTTGCGACCCCATGGACTGTAGCCCACCAGGCTCCTCTGTCCATGGGATTTTCCAGGCAAGAGTACTGGAGTGGGTTGCCATTTCCTCCCCCAGGGAATCTTCCCAGCCCAGGGATGGAACCCGCGTTTCCTGGATTGGCAGGCGGAGTCTCTACCACTGTGCCACCTGGGAAGCCCTGATGCTATTTGTATAAAGTATAAAAACTAGTATGACTAAATGCAAAGTTAGAAGTTAGACTAGCAATTTCATTTGAGGGGAAGAAGAGTAGAGAGAGGTTAGTAAGGAGTACAGAGGTGATGCAGTATTTGCTAAGGAGTAGATAATTTTGAGCTGTTCATTTATCTTTGTGCATTTCAACACAAAGTTTTGTAAATGCCTAAAATAATCTTATGGAGTGATTATGGAAGGCTCTCTAAAATACATTTGTAAGTGAAAAAAGCCAGAAGCACACAGTAAGTATAGTATGTATACATACTACACAATAGTATGTATAGTACAGGATCACTTGGGTAAGGAAGACTATAGCGACATATTTGCTTTCTTAAGCTCAGATAGAGGGATCCACCAGAAATCAATAACCAGGGTTGCATCTGGGAGTAGAACTGGAGGGAGACAGCAGAGGTGGCAGCAGGCCATCTGTAAGGCAGACTGACTTTCCTCCCTTTTGTACATGTGGATACGTTACTCAGACAAATGTTACCTCTGGCAGGGAGGGACTGACATGAAAGGGGCATTAAATATATTAATAACTTCTCAAATTTGGCCATCGGTACATGTTTACTGTGGTAATACACTGGTATTACTTACTACAGCTTTATATAGGTCAAATATTTAACAATAAACTTAAAAAAGCCAACTATATGCACAATGGCACACTGTGGATGTCCAATAAATGTTAGTTATGTTCCCCACCCTAATCCCAAATATCTAAACTTATCTCCCACTGATCTCCCATAGGAGCACTTCACTTTCTCTTCTGTCTTCTAATGGCCAGTTATCAGGACTCTCAACGGCATTCCTGAGAAATATCTATGCTACTGTTACAAGTCTACTCATTCCTCAGAACCAACTCACGTCTCACTTATTCTATGAAGTTCTCCAAAGCAATCACAGCCCAAACTTCAAAGGAGAGAAAATGTCTTTTAAAAATAGGAAGATCCTAAGAGAACACTTAGTGCAATCATTTTGCAGAGGGGTTAGTCAGGTGACAGACATGACTTCATTATAGTTGTTACATATTTTAATGTACATCTACCAAAGTGTACCCACAATGAATAAGACGACTTTCATCAATGCATATTATAGCTAAAATTACAGAAGACCAGAAAGAGAGACGACCCTAAAAGCTCTTAGGAGGTAAGGAGTGGGAATATAGGTCACGCACAAAGGATGGGGAATGAGAACAGAACCTTTCGACAGTTACCCCAAATGCTTAAGGATAATGGAATAATATGCCATTAAAACTTTAAGGGAAAATAACTTCTAACTTAGAATTATATACCCAGCTAAACTAAATACTCAAGTATAAGAAAAAAAAGACATTTTCAGACATACAAACTTAAAGTTACTTCCCATGTATGCTTTCTTAGGTGGGTACTAGAGAATGTACTCAAAGAAAAAGGAACACAGGATTCAGAAAACAGAGATCCAAAACATGAGAAAAAGAATTAAAATGTCCTGAATTTGGTGAAGGGAAACCCCCAAAATTCAGCATACAGCTATTCTAGCACAAGTAACTAGTCCAAGCCGAAGGCGGGCCAGAGGGTTCCAAGAAGAATTTCTTTTTAAAAGAAAAAAGTAGGGGTTTTAGAATTTGGTAGTAAATTGTAATAAAAAGTAAAGCAAATTTTATAAGAATGATTATAGTGAAAGAAGCCAGACTCAAAAGTCTACATATGGAATGATTCTATTTCTGTGACAGTCAGTAAAACAGCATAATAGGACAGACAGCAGAGGAGCAGTTGCCAAGGGACGGTGGTGGGGAAGGGCAGACTACTACAGGGGAACTTGCTGAATCTTAACTACAGTGGCGATCACCCAACTGTGTGTGTTTGTCAAAACTTACAGAACTAAACACTCAAAGGGTGAATTCTACTATGCCCTAGGTCTCAATTTAAAAAGTAGGGGAAGAAAGGGCAGCTTTTAACTAAGAAAAACACATTATACAGAACATAACTGTTGCATACTATATGGCTCTGCTGTAAACAATTATATCTTATCACTATCATCATAAAGAAAATACCAATGGCCCAAACTGACATATCCACATTAGAAGAATCACGGAGACCAAATGTGTGGCACAGGGTGCTGTGAATTAAACCCTAATCCTCTACAAGAGGAAGAGAATAGTTAACCTTTAAAACTGTAGAGTCAAATATTAGCCTTATGCCATTTAGAATATTGGCTTTCCTGTTTCATGGACTCTTCGCCTGCAAAAGAAAACAGCCACAGTGTGGACAGTGACTGGTGGGGAGAGTGGAACTTGGGGTCAAAAGTGGGGGCACTGCTGTTATTTTTTACAAGGTTCATGATACCCAGAGAGTCTCCAAATCACATTCAAAATATTCAACTTCACATGGAATTTCTTTTACTACTACCAGTTTGTCTTACAAGACATTTACTCTCATTTAAAAATAATCATCTGGATTTTGTTTTCCTTGTGAACATCTGAGTAGTGTGATGAAAAGAGCCACCATCCAGGCATCTTCAAAGCTGAATTTCCGGCAGGTGTTGTTGGGTTTTTTCTCTTGGAGTACTTGTGGTTTGACAGTTTATAGGAGTGATAATCTCTTACATCATGCTGCCTAAGCTGTCAACCTATTTAGTTAATGCGACACTTCCAGACATTTACAGTTTTTGTTGACTTATTTTTGTCTTTAGTGCTTTTCTTTTTAAATAATTAAATGAATTCCATAAACATAAAATGTATATTTGTTTAGTTCTAAGTGTAAGATATCAAATGCCTCGAAATAAATTAAGTGCAAGTAAACAGCCTTCTTAAAGATTAATGAAGATTAAATACCTTTAATTAATGAAGATAAAAGACATTGTTAGATTATTCTGGTAATATTAACCAATGAATGCTTGCATCCACTTTAATGGGATCTGTTATGTTTTAATATAATTAAAAGTGAATTTTATGGTTTGTGAATATAAAAACTTGTTTAAATATTATCCATATTTTTAAAAGAATTTATCTTACTGGGGGGTTTTCAATATCAAATTATCCTTGACAGGCAAAGAAGACAGTATTTGATTTGAACCTCTAGGTTTCAGATGTTAATGCTTAGAACGAGGCTGCAAGAGGCAGTGCCAATTGAAAATTTAAAAAAAAAAAAAAAAGAGGGGTCAAACTAAAAAGATACACACGAGGTAAATAACACTCAGGTAGAACTTAGATATACCAATAATCACGAAGAAAGTGATGACTGGAATTTGGGAAACAGAACAGGATGCCATAACCCAGCCTATCATTAGATTTCCAAACTGAAGCGGTATCTCTAGGTGTGGTGGGTCATGACCTGTTGAGTTGCCTTGCCTAGACTATCCCTTTCCCGCAATTCCCACTGACCATGCAGGGTCCCGTGCACCACAGGGAAGGAAACTGGATTTGATACCAACTGCCATGGGATGCCACTGGAGGGTTTTAGGCAAGGGATTATAAGATCTGATTTGTTTTAGGGATCAAATGTGCTGATAAATCTAGACAGGCTCTGTAAACACTAAAGCATCAAACCAGCATATTTTATTACCCTGGAGAGGACAAACTGAAAGGGAGAGATGAAAATAAGGCACACTAAAATCCAAGTAGGATAGGCCCATTTTAAATCATTCAGCCCGGAGTCTTCTCCCAGGCTCCTCTCAAGTTCCATTTGGGACTTGAGGAAGATCAGATTTGGTGGGCTGTATTTGCCATGTTAAGTTTTTGAGGTGCCCATTAGATGTCTGTGTGGAGATGCTGAGAAAGAATTTGGATATATCCAACTGGAGCTAAAGGGGGTAACCAGGATGGAAATACAGATTTAGGATCTATCAGAATATAGTTTTGCTAAAAACAATACTTGCTAATCTTTAAAGCATGCCTACTATATTTTAGACACCATTTTAAGTGCTTTACATGTATAAATGTTCTTGGTCCTTACCACAGCCTTACCAAGCTAGAGCCCATGATTATCTCTATTTTATAAATGAAGAAACTGAG
The DNA here is from genome assembly GCA_006408695.1 of Aepyceros melampus. Classification (NCBI taxonomy): domain Eukaryota; kingdom Metazoa; phylum Chordata; class Mammalia; order Artiodactyla; family Bovidae; genus Aepyceros; species Aepyceros melampus. The sequence goes on from SJXQ01002297.1 coordinate 326,436, forward strand.
GCAAAAAGAGATTAAACTGCTTGTTCAAAGACACACAGCAAGTATGTACCAGAGCTGGGATTCAAATCTAAGTAATCTGACTCCAGAACTCTTTAAAGCCATGGGACTGTGTGGGATATACAAAGAGACAGCACTGAGAAAGACACAGCCCTAAGATACAGTATTTCAAGTCAAACAATTTCCTGAGTCCTGAGGATCAAATGACTGGTGCTGTTTCAGGCTCTGCAGACACATAAAAAAATAAAACACAGTCTCTCAAGAGGCCCAGTCTCAGATCTATGAGCTGACGACAACTATTTACTGAGCATCTACTGTATGCCATATACTGGGCAAGCTTTTTAGATATATTACTCTACTTACTCCTCCCCCAACAGCACTAAGAAGATGTTACCATTGCCATTTTAGAAAGAACGAAACTGAGGTTAAGAGAGGTTATATAACCTAGCAATAAATGACAGAACTCGGGTTCAATACAGGCCCATCTTACTTCAAAATCTGGTTTTTCCCAGGGAATTCCTGTTACATGCTACAACACGGATGAACCTTGAAGACACTGTGCTAAGTTAAATAAGCCAGGACAAAAAGACAAGCAATGCATGATTCCACTTAAATGAGGTATTTAAAGTAATCAAATTCATGGAAACAGAAAGTAGCACAATGGAGGTTACCAGGGGCTGTGAGAAGGGGAAAAGAGTAGTTTAATGGCTCGTGTTTCAGATTTGCAAGATGAAAAAGTCCTGGAGATCTGCTTCACAACAATGTGAATACTTACTGACTGCACACTTGAAAATGAATGAGTTGGTAAACTTTACATTATGTGTTTAAAACGCAAAGAAGAAAATTTTAACCTGGTCTTTCCAAGTATTCCACAGGCCATAAGAGAATATACTCACTGTGTCATGGAAATACCTGTGAGGAAATCATTTACTCTGCAATGTGGGGGAGGAAAAAGAGTGAAACAAGGAAGAGATCCAAGGAAGTTACTAAGAAGTGACACATTTGAAAGATGAAGATCTCCACTTTATCTTCACTATAGTTTTGGGAAGGAACCTCAGTCTCAACCTCTGATATAGCTCCCACACCTGTCTGTATACAACTTGATTACCATACTAACGGTGGTAATTAATGCGGTAATCAATTATTACCACAGACTATAAATGGGGCTCAAGAACATTCCAGCACCTTCTATTTGATGAGTTTCTCCAGTCTCCTTCCACTCCAAGTCATCCAGCATTGGGTACAAATAAATGTAAAGAACTTAATTTTCTTTCATTCATTGAGTTGAAGAACTTTGGTGGCTCTCTATTGCTCTCAGAACACAGAAGATTATCAAGAAGAGTGCTTAGGAGCAAATTACTTAATCTTTCTGAGCCTAAGTTTCTTCATGGGGTCGCAAAGAGTCGGACACAACTGAGCGACTGAACTAACTAACTAACTTTCTTCATCAGTGTTAAGAGATGAGTCCTGACACTCGATTCAAAAGACTTGAGAACGAAATAAAGACACTGTATACCTTGCACAATGCTTGATCCAAAGTATGTACTCAATAAAGGCAAGGTGAGTTCCCTTTCTGCCCACTCCTACCTTTTCAGGTCAGTAGAGTCTTTGGGTTAAAGGACAGAGCAAGTATTTCCAGGATCTTAAGGCAGATAGAGAAGAATGCAAAGGGAAAAAAGTTGCTCATCCATGGTTATCTTATGGCAAGGAAAATACTGCTCACCCAGAACTGCTTCTTCATCTGTAACCCTATACAAACACACACACATATATATGTCCTTTTAACCATATAACATTAAAATGGCTCAAAACTAAGTTACTATGAAAAATCTCACTCTCATTCTCTCCCTCATCTACCCAATTCCCACTTCACCAATCACTTTATTAGTTTCCTGTACATACTTAAAAGTTTCTTTATGCAAAAGCTGTCCTTAAGCTAATGTTTTACAGGGGTGTTTACAAGGTAACTTCTGGGAACAAGGTGAGGGGGAAGAGGAGGAGCAAGCAACCTTGGTCTTATTCATCCTGATTGTAGTGTCCTTCATTCATTAAAAAAAAAAAAAACTAAACTAATCATATAATAGGCACGTAGAGTAAGCTAGATAACAAGTGCTGCATTAATATTAACTGATTACCTTTCATCTTTTTACTATGCACCAGAAACGCATTTAACGCTTTACACAATTGCCTTTGATCCTCACAACACCTTAACAGGTTGGTTACTAACTATCACCTTCATTTTACAAACGAGGAAACTGAGGCACAGAAAGGTAAACTTGCCCAACCAAGAGAGAGCTGGGTTCTGAATCCAGGCCTGACTCCGGAACCCTAGCTGTTAACCATGACGCTTTACACACGCAACACACAGTCCCTGCACCCGTTGGAGCTCAGCCTAATGTAAGATACAGGCGAGAAAAAGAGTAGACAACAAAGAAATATGTAATTAGAGACTAAGAAAGTAATGTGAACGAAACGAATTCTGGGCTGTAACTGAATAACAATGGGGACCTACTTTAGAAGCGGGGGAAGGGTTATGTCAAGGCAAGGCCTCTCCGAGAGAATGACATTTATGATGACTTGGGAACCGTTTGGTGGCTGCAATGATGACCCACCGCCCAGTTCATGCGGAGAAACTCGCGGCCGTAGAGGCTAAAGCAAACTCGCCCAGGGTCCCCTAGACGTGCAGACGTGGCGCAAGGAAGGGAGGATCCAGGAGCTGGGCCCAGGACTCGTACACGCCATCAGTGCCCGATGCAGCCCAGCCCGGCTCGGCCCCTAACCCGGAGCCTCTAGCCTGCCGCTGCCCACTGCCCCGCCGCGGCTGACAGCGTCGGGACAGCGTTCAGAGAGGCCCAGCGACCGGCCAAGAGGGGTCAGGCCCGTACTGCGGCGGCCTGGAAAGGCCTCTTCCCCGGCCCCCCGCCAGCTCCCGCCCGGTCCACCCCGCCCCGCCCCTCCGGGCCGGCTTCATACCTGCACGGCCCGGGCCAGGCCCCGGCCGGTCAGCTGGCCCTGCCGCAGCTGCAGCAGAATGTTACCCGGCCGCGGCCGGCCGCCCCATCCGCCCCAAGCCGTCACCGCTGCCGCCGCCCGTCGCCCTCGGCCGGCCCCAGACCCAGCAGCCGCCGGCGCCGCCGCCATGTCTCCTCGTCCTACAAACAGGAAGCAAGCGGCCCCGGGGCCGCGGAGATTCTACGGGGCGGCAGAGGGGTCGCCGCAGCGCCCCCAGTGGGCCGATGGCGGAGGCGCAGGCCGCGTGGCAGGGGCTGTGCGTGCCGCGGGGGCTGCTGGGAAATGTAGTCTTGCTCGCAAGCGGACAGATGAGAGAGAGGCGTTTCTTGCGCCACTTGTCCTTCTGGCCCCTCGGTCCAGCATTTCACTGAAGTCCCTCGAGGTCGAAGACAAGTCCCTGCGTGCGCAGTCTTCCATTTCTTGCCAATTTGGGGAGGTTACAGTCAAATGACTAGGAAAAGATCTTGGGTTCTAGACCAGGAATCAGGCCGCCTGTTCTGATTCCTACCTGCTTCTTTCCGCTGAGACTCGCCACGAACCTCCCTGAGCCTCATTTTCTCGAGTTCATTCAATCAGTAGTTCCTGGGAGCCTATTCAGCCAATACATAGTTCCTGGGAGCCAGCTCTGCGCCCCCGAGCGGTCCCTGGAAAAGCAGTGGTGAGCAGAGATAACTAGGTCCCTGTTTTGGAATGCGAGTTACAGGGGAAGACAGCACATCCCTACTCAGATGCACAGTAGGGTAAGTTATGTAACTTGGTAGGTTGCTGTGAAGTTAAATGAAATAATGGAAGGGAAAATGGTTGGTAAATTGTGACATCATATTCACTGTCAGAGGAAACTTGACCTAATTTTTCCCCACCAGTATGTTCTTACTCTACTCTGAGCTCACATAATCATGCTTTGGGCAAACTTCTGTGGTAGGATCCTGGCGTCTCCTTGCCTTTTTTCGTTCTGGGAGAGGGTCTTGTATTAATAACATAAGTGAAAGAGGAATGCTGGGTGTGGTGCAATAAGGAATGGTGGAGATTGTAACTCATAATATATTGCCCAAACCAGAACATTTTTAAGAATGAAAGAGTGCTATTAATTACAACAGGACAGTAGGCATATAAAGAGGCTGTTTCTGGTAACCTGGGATTGTGGTCATCATCCCCATTCCCATCTGCAGGGAGTGGGCTCTACTCGCCTCCAGCAGGTTGTTGCTAAATTGTCTGGTTTTTTCCAGAAAGGCCAAAAGTCTGAATTTTTATGTGAAATTACCCAATTTTGAAAACCCTACGGGCCAAATAAAACCCTATTTGTGACCCTTGAAACAAGGAGATCAAAATCAGATTCAGCTATGCATGGAAATTTAACATGTGGTAAGGGAGACATTTCAAATCAATGGGGAAAGGAAAAAAAAAAGTTAGGTATTGAACTTTACACCAAAAGCTAAAATGAATCTCAGACATACTAAAAGCTGTATGTAACAAAATCAAACTACAGTTTTAAAGCTGGATTGTGTTAATGGTTATACAACCATAAGTTGGCTACAAATCATTAGACTCAAAGTGGGTGAGTTTTATTGTATGTAAATTATACCTCATAAACTTATGAAATGTAAATTATATATGTTAAAAACCAAAGTATAAAAACAGTAGAAGTGAATCTATGGGCTACTTTTAAGATTTGGGGGTAGGAAAGTTCTTCTCAATCATACAACCCAGAAGTCATGAAGAGGAAAAGACTGACAAGTTTGACCGTAACAACATTAAAGCCTTCTGTACAAGACACTGTAGTGTTAGTCGCTCATTCGTGTCCAACTCTTTTCAACCCTTTGGACTGTAGCCCGCCAAGCTCCTCTGTCCATGGGATTCTCCAGGTAAGCATACTGGAGTGGGTTGCCATTTCCTTCTCCATGGGATCCTCCCAGCCCGTGGATTGAACTCAAGTCTCCCGCATTGCAGGCAGATTCTTTACTGTCTGAGCCACCAGGGAAGCCCCATAAGACAGCATGCTGCTGCTGCTAAGTCACTTCAGTCATGTCAGACTCTGTACAACTCCATAGATGGCAGCCCACCAGGCTCCACAGTCCCTGGGATTCTCCAATCAAGAATACTGGAGTGGGTTGCCATTTCCATCTCCAATGCATGAAAGTGAAAAGTGAAAGTGAAGTCACTCATTTGTGTCCGACTCTTCGCGACCCCATGGACTGCAGCCTACCAGGCTCCTCCGTCCATCGGATTCTCCAGGCAAGAGTACTGGAGTGGGTTGCCATTGCCTTCTCCGTAAGACAGCATAAAAACCATAAAAGGCAAGGAATATTCTGGGAAACAGTCAGTATCCAGAATGTGTGAGGAACTTACAGTGTGCTCTCAGCCAAAACTTCTCATCCCCAGGAAGCTTTCTTAATGGCTTGCTTTCTCATGTACTCCAGGTTTCTATTCAAGGAGAGACCTTCCCTACCGTCCATATAAAAACAACCCTCGCACTCCTTACTTACGCTCTCCATCTTATTACCTGCTTTGTTTGACCTAACATGGTTTTTCACTTTCTGCACCCCTCCCCCTTCCTAGAGGATAATCCGGGTCTTTGCTCATTGCTGCATTTATATCCCCAGCACATAGAACTTGACGCATAGTAGTTGATCAAATATGTTTATTGGCTCAGTAAATTAATGAACAGATGCATTTTTCAGTCAGTCGCTCAGTCGTGTCCGACTCTTTGCAACCCCATGAACTGCAGCACGCCAGGCCTCAGGCCTCCCTGTCCATCACCAACTCCCAGAGTCCACCCAAACCCATGTCCATTGAGTTGGTGATGCCATCTAACCATCTCATCATCTGTCGTCCCCTTCTCCTCCTGCCTTCAATCTTTCCCAGCATCAGGGTCTTTTCCAATGAGTCAGCTCTAAGCATCAGGTGGCCAAAGTATTGGAGTTTCAGCTTCAACATAAGTCCTTCCAATGAAAACCCAGGACTGATCTCCTTTAGGATGAACTGGTTGGATCTCTTTGCAGTCCATGGGACTCTCAAGAGTCTTCTCCAACATCACAGTTCAAAAGCATCAATTCTTCAGCACTCAGCTTTCTTTATAGTCCAACTCTCACATCCATACATGACAACTGGAAAAACCGTAGCCTTGACTAGACGGACCTTTGTTGGCAAAGTAATGTCTCTGCTTTTGAATATGCTATCTAGGTTGGTCATAACTTTCCTTCCAAGGAGTAAGCGTCTTTTAATTTCATGGCTGCAATCACCATCTGCAGTGATTTTGGAGCCCAGAAAAATAAAGTCTGACACTGTTTCCACTGTTTCCCCATCTATTTGCCATGAAGTGATGGGACCAGATGCCATGATCTTCGTTTTCTGAATGTTGAGCTTTAAGCCAACTTTTTCACTCTCCTCTTTCAATTTTATCAAGAGGCTCTTTAGTTTTTCTTCACTTTCTGCCATAAGGGTGATGTCATCTGCATATCTGAGGTTATTGCTATTTCTCCCGGCAATCTTGATTCCAGCTTGTGCTTCCTCTAGCCCAGTGTTTCTCATGATGTACTCTGCATATAAGTTAAATAAGTAGGGTGACAATATACAGCCTTGATGTACTCCTTTTCCTATTTGGAACCAGTATGTTGTTCCATGCCCAGTTCTAACTGTTGCTTCCTGACTTATCAGCTCAGTAAATTAATGAACAGATGCGTTAACACCTACAAAAATCAAGAAAACCAAACAACCCAATAGATATGGTGGACTAGACTTCTGCATATCTGAGGTTATTGCTATTTCTCCCGGCAATCTTGATTCCAGCTTGTGCTTCCTCTAGCCCAGTGTTTCTCATGATGTACTCTGCATATAAGTTAAATAAGTAGGGTGACAATATACAGCCTTGATGTACTCCTTTTCCTATTTGGAACCAGTATGTTGTTCCATGCCCAGTTCTAACTGTTGCTTCCTGACTTATCGGCTCAGTAAATTAATGAACAGATGCGTTAACACCTACAAAAATCAAGGAAAACCAAACAACCCAATAGATATGGTGGACTAGACTCTCTCATCTTTGTCACAACTGGGAGACAGGATCCTGACAGATCTTACAGTTCAAATGGCCCTTCAGGTTTCCCTTGGCACTCACCATGCTGGAGGCAAGTCTTCCCATCTCAGCTGTGACCCAACCACAAATGTCACTGTCCATTCCTAAATTTGTACATTCTTCAGCCCAGCCTGGCCCAGGCATTCCCCAAATCTATCTATTCACTGAGTCAAAAATGATCACTTCAAGTTCAGTCCCAAGGTCACTACCAACTAGGAAATAAGGAGATAGGTTTCCAGAAAGTGAAAGTGAAGTCGCTCAGTCGTGTCCAACTCTTTGAGAACCTCATGAACTGTAGCCTACCAGGCTCCTTAGTCCATGGACATTTTCCAGGGAAGAGTACTGGAGTGTGTTGTCATTTCCTCCTCCAGGGGAATCTTCCCAGCCCAGGGATTGAATCCCCAGGTTTCCAGAAGCCTCTGGGTAAAGGCACTCC
>SJXQ01002298.1:0-46100 GCA_006408695.1 Aepyceros melampus
GATGGACAGGGAGGCCTGGCATGCTGTGATTCATGGGGTCACAGAGTCGGACACGACTGAGCGACTGAACTGAACTGAAAATAGTTTACGTAAAGATATGTCCACATGATCATGTGGGGCTTTCCCAGTGGCTCAGCAGTAAACAATCTGTCTGCAATGCAGGAAACACAGGTTTGATCCCTGTGTCGGGAAGATCCCCTAGAGCAGGGTATGGCAACCCACTCCAGTATTCTTGCCTGGATAATTCCATGGACAGAAGAGTCTGGTGGGCAACAGTCCATAGGGTTGCAAAGAGTTGGACATGACTGAAGCGACTTAGCATGCATGCACACACATATATGTATATATAACACATATATAACTATATATGTACATATAAGATTAGATATTAATAGACAGGCAGATATATAGATATTTGGCATTGTGAGAATTTTTTTTTCCTTCAGGAAACCAACTCTACTTACTCTAATGTGTTAGTGAATAATAACAATTTCCTAGAAGTTCGTGAGCAAAGATGAGGAAAAGATTTTACATCATTACACAGCATGCAAAAAAAGCTTAATCTCTATAAGATTATTCTATTCTTCTTCCAAAATCTCTCTAACAGCATCAACACTCTCTTCTCCCAGTACTGTTAAGTGCTCTGGTTATCATTACTAAAAAGCAAACTACCCTAAATGATCAATTATTACAACTCACAATTTTGTTGGTCAGGAATATGGGCAGAACTCAGCTGGGTTATTTTTATGTTCCACATGTCATTAACTGAGGTCACTGGGTCTCTCAGCAAGGAGATGGAATGGTCTAGAGTGCCCAAGATGATGTCCCAAACATGTTTGATACCTTGACAGGAATGACTAGAAGGCTAGGCACAGCTTTGTTTTTAAACCCATGTGTTTACACAATATGGTTTCCCTGGTGGCTCAGACAGTGAAGCATCCACTTGCAATGCGGGAGACCTGGGTTCAATCCCTGGGTTGGGAAGATCCCCTGGAGAAGGAAATGGTAACCCGCTCCAGTATGTTGCTTGGATAACTGCATGGACAGAGGAGCCTGGCGAGCTACAGTCCATGGGGTTGCAGAGTCAGACATGACTTAGCACAACACAGCACACCCTACACATAGCCTCTCCACCAGGGTAACCTCCAAATGGCTGGACTTTTTACATGGCATCCTTTTACTGAGGCATCCTAGCATGTTTCAAAAATAGGAAGTGGAAACTGCCAATCTCTTAAGACCTGTGCCAAGAAGCTAGCTAGCATAGTATCACTTCTGCCATATTCTAATCACCAGAATAGTCACAGAATCTGCCCAGATTCAACAGGAAATGGGATAGACTCTATGTCTCTCAATGGGGAGTGTCAAAGAATCTAATGCTGTCCTTAATCTGTCACACGAAGCACTTAATACACATTTCAAACTTATTTTTCTAATGAATGAGAAAATTAAAAGTCTAACTTCTAACAGCTAGTCCACAATGTAGGCCAAATGTCAGATACATAGATAATTATTAAGCTATAGAGATATTTTGTTGTGTGAAAGCAACTGTTTTGCTTTCATCCCCTGGGAACTGATTAAAAATGGTATTATCATTGACTTGTGGGAGTTATCTCATGCTTTTATTCAAGTTAGAGTATGAGTTCACTTTGAAAACATTTTGTATATTAGCACTAATAAATTAAGGTGTTTTTTTCTTTAACCCCAAATACAAGAGTTAAGATGACAAATCAAAAGGTACTTAGTGTGCCAATTTTCCTTTCAAAGAGTATATAAACATCTATTAAAATGGCAAAGAAAAAACTTTTAATAACAAGTACTGACAAAGACACAGAGCAATCAGAACATTCATACATTACTGGTGGGGACACAAATGGTACAGCCAGTCTGAAAAACAGTTGAGAAACTTCTTATAAAGCTAAACAAACACCAGCAAACTCTTCTAGAGCAGAAGTTGGCAAACTATTTCTATAAAGGTAAGGTAGGAAATACTATAGGCTTTATAGGACAAAGTCTCTTTTGCAACTACTCAATTTTGTCGTTACAGATGAAAGTAACCAATTTGTAAAGGAATGAGCATGGCTGTGTTTCAATAACACTCTATTTACAAAAACAGGCAGTGAGCTGTTTAATTTCTGCGTACAGAAATTAAAATATGTTTGCACAAAAACCTGCACAGAGGTTTACAGCAGGTCTTTTCATAATTGACAAAACTGAAAATAATCCAAATATCCATCAGTAGATTAATGCATAAACTGTGTTATATCCATGAAATGAAAATCGACTTGACAATTAAAGTGAACTATTGATACATACAAGAAAAATGGATGAACCTCAGAGGTATTCAGTTCAGTTCAGTCACTCAGTCGTGTCCAACTCTTTGCGACCTCATGAACCACAGCATGCCAGCCTCCCTATCCATAACCAACTCCCAGAGTCTACCCAAACCCATGTACATTGAGTAGGTGATGCCATACAACCACTCATCCTCTGTCGTCCCTTTCTCCTCCTGCCTTCAATCTTTCCCAGCATCAGGGTCTTTCCCAATGAGTCAGTTCTTCACATCAGGTGGCCACAGTATTGGAATTTCAGCTTCAGCTTCAGTCCTTCGAATTCACAGTCTCAAAAATTTTATTTCCCATTCATCCTTTCTCCTGGAAAGACCCAACTATACATCAGGCATCCAGGGCAACCAGGCCAGAGCACTGTGGTCCAACACAGAGTGTTGAAGGCTGTCATCACAAAGAGCCCCTCACCTTTCAGCTTCAGTCCTTCAGTGAGCACCCAGGACTGATCTCCTTTAGGATGGACTGGTTGGATCTCCTTACAGTCCAAGGGACTCTTAAGAGTCTTCTCCAACACCACAGTTCAAAAGCATCAGTTCTTTAGCACCCAGCTTTCTTCACAGTCCAACTCTCACATCCATACATGACCACTGGAAAAACCATAGCCTTGACTAGACAGACCTTTGTTGACAAAGTAATATCTCTGCTCTTTAACATGCTATCTAGGTTGGTCATAACTTTCTTTCCAAGGAGTAAGCGTCTTTTAATTTCATGGCTGCAATCACATCTGCAGTGATTTTGGAGCCCAGAAAAATAGTTAGCCACTGTTTCCACTGTTTCCCCATCTATTTGCCATTAAGACATGGGACCAGATGCCATGATCTTAGTTTTCTGAACGTTGAGCTTTAAGCCAACTTTTCCACTCTCCTCTTTCACTTTCATCAAGAGGCTCTTTAGTTCTTCTTCGCTTTCTGCCATAAGGGTGGTGTCATCTGCATATCTGAGGTTATTGATATTTCTCCTGGCAATCTTGATTCCAGCTTGTGTTTCTTCCAGCCCAGCGTTTCTCATGATGTATGCTGCATATAAGTTAAATAAGCAGGGTGACAATATACAGCCTTGACGTACTCCTTCTTCCTATTTGTAACCAGTCTGTTGTTCCATGTCCAGTTCTAACTGCTGCTTCCTGACCTGCATACAGGTTTCTCAAGAGGCAGGTCAGGTCGTCTAGTATTCCCATCTGTTGAAGAATTTTCCACAGTTTATTGTGATCCACACAGGCAGAGGTATTATGCTCAGTAAAAGAAGATAGTCTCAAAAGCTTGCTTACTGGTATGAGTCTATTTATATGAAATTTTGAAAAAGACAAAACTATAGGTACAAAGAACAGATTTGTCTGTTCAGAGAACAGATTTGTCAACAGTAGTTGACAAGAGTTAAGGATTGAGGGAAAATGTACCTACAAAGGGGCAGCACAGGGAGTTTTTTGAGGTGAAAGAAAAGTTCCATATTCTGATTGCAGAGGTGATTACACAGATTTATATATGTGTTAAAGCTAAAAACTGTACACACCTCCCAAAAAGTCAATTTTAAACATGTTATTTGAAAAGTAAATAATGAACAAAAGTACTTTCTTCACTGTAAATTCATCCAACATAAAGACTATTTCTGTAAACAGAGAACTGGAGAGATTATGATTGAAATTGTATTTAAATTCCCCAAATTTAAATAATTTATTATAATATAATAAATATACTTATAATACTATATATGATAATGTAAAATACTTTGTTTATATGTCCTGTTTTTTTTCTGCCTTTATCCTTGAAGTTCAGAAACTTCTCAACCATCTTACCCACAATATGCCTGAACATAGTCAATATTTTCAGCAGTAGCTATTTTTTGTTGCTTCTCATATGGTTTTCATCTTTTCACTATTTTACATTCTAATTTTTAAACTGTTTAATGTTTATTTTATTTTTATTTATATTTATTTTAGGCTGCCCTAGGTCTTCGTTGCTGCATGCAGGCTTTCTCTAATTGTGGCAAGGAAGATCTACTCTCTAGTTGTGGGGTGAAGGCTTTTCATTGTGGTGGTGTCTCTTGCTTTTTGTGGAGCATGAGCTCTAGGGCACATGGGCTGGGTAGTTGCAGCTAACAGGCTCAAGAGTTTGGACAACTGTTCTACACACTCTCAAAAAAATTACAGAGGGAGAACAAGATGGCAGAGGAGTAGGTGGGCATGGAGTACATCTCTCTCCACGGATACATCAGGAATACACCTTCAGACACAGAAGTGCATGCAAAACACCAGCTGAGAGAAGACAGGAGTACCTGACTAGAGGAAAAGAATATATAGAACCAGGCAAAACTCAGTAGGATAAAGGAACTAGGGGGAAAACCAGGAGTGTTAGTAGGACTGGACCTGCCCTCGGCCAGTGGGGGAACTGAAGCGGGGGTCCGATCCCCACATGGGGGCCATTGTCTGAGTCAGAGGAGAGACATTTAAGACTGAGAGTGAAACAGCTGATCTGTGGCAGCCTAAATGGAGTGAGAATCAGACAGTTTTTGCCGTAGCCAAGACATCCATACCCTGGACATACCCCAGACAGGGACCCAGGTCCCCTGGGAGGCGCAGTGGCTGGGAGCTGAAGTTTAGGGATTGTGGAGCAATCCCAGGGTGAGGGCTGCTGTTGACGTCAGAGAGACAGATTGAGGGGATGTGAGGGAAGAGATCGTGGTGGGAAATGCCAGTGGAGGAAAGCCAGGTAGCTGTGGAAGCAAGGGGATACTGTTGAGTCATGTGTAGAGGGTGGAGCCATCACCATAGCCTCTCTCTCTTCACACACCAGCATTGGCAGCTGAACAATAGGGAGCCTGGCCCATCAAATGCCTGATGCACCGAACTACAGAGTAGGACCCCATCCAGTGGGGTCCCCTCTATGCGTGGAACAACAGAGAATGATCCTAGGCAAGGGGAGCCCTCTAAGTGCCTGAATGGACGGAGCTATGGAGAAAGACTGGCCAAAGAGGATGAAGCGGGGCAGCGGGGGGGATGGGGGAGGTGGGGGGATCCGATCCGCACATCCGGGCAATTGTCTGAGTCAGAGGAGAAACATTTAAGGCTGAGAGTGAAACAGCTGATCTGTGGCAGCCTAAATTGAATGAGAATCATACAGTCCTTGCTGCAGCCATACATACTCCAGACAAGGAAGCAGGTCCCCTGGAAGGTGCAGCGGGTGGGAGGTGGAATTTAGGGATTGTGGAGCAATCCCAGGGAGAGGGCTGCTGTTGACTGCAGAGAGACGGATTGAGGGGATGGGAAGGAGAAGACTGTGGTGAGATATGGCTGTGGAGGAAAGTCTAGGCAGCCATGGAAGCAAAGTGATACTGCTGAGTCACGCAAAGGGGGTGGAACCATCACCATAGCCTCTCTCCCCCCACACGCCAGCATCAACAGCTGAAAAATAGGCTAGCCCATCAAACGCCTGACACACTGAACTACAGAGTAGGACCCCACCCAGGGTGCCCCTTTAAGTGCCTGATGCACCGATCTCCAGAGTAGGACGCCAGCCAGGGAGGGCCCCTCTATGTGGCTGAGGCAAACAACAGAGAAGAACCCTAGGCAAGGGAGCCCTCTAAGTGCCGGAATAGGTGGAACTATGGAGAAAGACTGGCCAAAGAGGCCTTCTGACCGCCTGCTACCAGAGGCTCGAAAAAAGACTGATAGGGCCATAACTCCTGCAGGGGAGACAGTCTGTGTCCCTGCACACCTGGCACCACCAGAGTCCCCACAAGCCAAGCAGCAGTGCCACCTTCACACTCAACTCTCACTGGGGCAGAGCTGCCACAGGAAAAAATAGTCTTGCATCTATGTGTGCAGGGTCACTTCAGTAGTGTGACTCTTTGGGACCCTGTAGACTGTGGCCTGCCAGGTTTTTCTGTCAAGGAGGTGGGTTCTCCTGTCAAGAATACTGGAGCATATTGGTTGCCATACCCTTCTAGAGCACTGTATTTCCTTCTGCCCTAGCCGTCAACTCCCCTGGGTACCTGGTATGCCAGAACTCCTGCAACCCAAGCAGCTGCACCACCTCGACACTTGGCCCTTGACCCAAGTCCTCCAGGGCAGCCTCAGGAGCAAATCCCAGTGGACGACCCACATGCAGAGGTGGAAATGAAACCACAGTTGAAACCCAGGGGCAGTGTTGCTAAGAAGACCCAAAACCTTCCCTCCAGCTGTACAAGCTGCAGATTAAATCCACACACTCAACTAGGCAGACTCTGTGTCTATGCACTATATAAAAGGTCATTGAGAACTCCCACAAAAGAAAATGCACTAGTTCTGACAGCTGTGGACACTTGAGGCAAGAACACACAGGAGGAGGACCAGATTAGAATTGGAGCTGCCCCCACAACAGGTCCAGAGTGTTGGAGGGCATCCTAGGGAGGTGAGGTGGACTGTGACTCCTAGTGAGGGAAAGGACTCTGACAGCAGTGACTCAAAAAAAATTTATTATTCTTATGTTTCGACTTGTTCTGTAGATTATTTTGGATTTTTTTCTTTTTTTTTTTCACCCCCTCTGTTGTAGTTGTCAATTTTACTGGCACTATGAAATCTAATTAAGCTTTTGAGCTTTTTTTTTCTCAGTGTCACTTTTTATTGTTATGAACCTCTGACTCTATGTTTGGACTTTTGCAGTTCTGTGGAGTTGTCCTTTTTTCTCTTTTCTTTCTAATTTTTTAAACCTATTACTACTTTTTCTACATTTATGCCTTTGTTTGCTTTTCCTACTGTTCTTTTCTCCTTGCAGTTAATCTTTAATATATATTAATCTTCTTTATCTATCTCTATTTAACTTTGCATATCTATTCTTTCTTTTATTTCTTTCCTTTCCTCTTAACGTATTTGATAGTTTCATTTTCATTGTTTTATTCCCTACTTGGCACCTTGCTTTGGTTTTTTTTTTTTTTTTTTTTCCAGTTTGTGCTTTAGTTAGTTTCGTTCTTAACTGGTAAATGTAATTTTTTTATTTCCTTTATTCACAGGGTCAATTTACTGTACTTTATTTTTGTTGGACGTTTTGACTTTGCTCATGGGAGTATATGTATATGTGTATATTCCATTATTTTAGTTATTATTTGCCTGATTTTGTAACTGCCATTTTCCTGGGGTTCATCTTTGGTTTCTCATTTTTGGATAGTTGTTTTAATCTCTCTTAATGCCTTAACAAATCACTTGTGGAATCTTTGTTCCTAACCAGAGATCAAGCCCTGAGCCTTTGGAGTGGGAGCACTGACTCCAAGACCCTAGACAACCAGAGAACTCACTCTAGGGAGTATCAAATAGTGAGGACTCACACTAAGGAAATCACTTGAATACAAGACCCAGCATCACCCAACCACCAGTAGCACCCTGCACAGGACAACTAAACATCTAAACAACAAACAAAACAAAAATACAAACTCAATCATCAACAGACAGGATTACCATCTCACTCAGCCTTGCCCATCAGAGGAAAAACAAACAAACAAAAACTCAGCATAAATTTCACCCTATATGAAGTTTACACAAACCACTGGACCAACCTTAGCAGGGCAGAAACCAAAAGGAAGAAAGAATTCAACCTTGAAGCCTGGGAAAAGGAGACCTCAAACACAATAAGTTTTTAAAAAATTAATGAAAAGGCAGAGAAATACTACATAAATGAAGAAACCAACTAGAAACACAGAAGGCCAAATAAATGAAGAGAAAACAGGCAAATTACCTGAAAAAAAAATCAGAATAATTATATTAAAGATGAGCAAAAACCTTGAAAACAAAATGGGGAAAAGTACAAGAATAAATTAACAAGACTTAGAAGAATTAAAGAATAAACATACAGAGACAAACAACAGAATTACTGAAACTAAGAATACTCTAGAAGGAATCAATAGCAGAATATCTAAAGCAGAAGAATGAATCAATGAGCTAGAAGATAAAATAGTGGAAATAACTTCTGAAGAGCAGAATAAAGTAAAAAGAATGAAAAGAACTGAGGATAGTCTCAAAGACCTCTGGGACAATATCAAATGCACCAACATTTGAATTATGGGGGTCTCAAAGAAGAAGAGAAAAAGAAAGGGTATGAGAAAATTTTTGAAGAGATTATAGTTGAAAATTTCCCCAACATGGAAAAGGAAATAATCAATCAAGTTCAAAAGGCACAAAGAGTCCCATACAGGATAAACTGAAGGAGAAACGCGCCAAAAAATATACTAATCAAACTAACAAAGACTAAACACAAAGAAAGATAACTAAAAGAAGCAAGGGAGAAGCAACAAGTAACATACACGGGAAACCCCATACGCTTAACAGCTGATCTTTCAGCAGAAACTCTGCAGGCTAGAAGGGAATGGCAGGATATATTTAAAGTACCAAAAGGGAAAGATCTACTACCAAGATTACTGTACCTGGCAAGGATCTCATTCAAAATTGATGGAGAAATAAAACGCTTTTCAGACAAGCAAAAGTTAAGAAAATTCAGTACCAGCAAACCAGCTTTACAACAAATGTTAAAGGGACTTATATAGTCAAGAAATACAAGAGAAGAAAAAAGATCTACAAAACAACCCCAAACAATTAAGAAAATGGCAATAGGAACATATATGTCAATAATTACTTAAAATGTAAATGGATTAAATGCTCCAACCAAAAGACACAGACTGACTGAATGGATACAAAAGCAAGACCCATACATATGCTGTCTACAAGAAACCCACTTCAGACCTAAAGATACATATAGACTGGAAGTGAGAAGATGGAAAAATATATTCCGTTCAAATGGGAAGCAAAAGAAAGCTGGAGTAGCAATCTTCATATCAGACAAAATAGACCTTAAAATAAAGAAGATGAAAAGAGATAAGGAAGGGCACTACATAATGATCAAGGGATCAATCCCAGAGGAAGACATAACAATTGCAAATATCTATGCACTCAACATATAGGAGCACCTCAATATATAAGACAAACACTAACAGACATAGAAGGAGAAATTGACAGTAACACAATAACAGTAGAAGACTTTAACACCCCACTCACATCAATGGACAGATCATCAAAATAGAAATTTATAAGGAAACATAGTCTTAAATGATACATTAGATAAGATGGATCTCAATGATATCTTCAGGACATTCCATCCAAATGCAGAAGAATACATCTTCTTCTCAAGTGCACATGGAACATTCTCCAGGACAGACCACATCTTGGGTCACAAATCAAACCTCAGTCAATTTAAGAAAATTGAAATCATATCAAGCATCTTCCCAACCACAACGCCATGAGACTAGATATTAATAACAAGGAAAAAAAACTGCAAGAAACACAAACACATGGAGATTAACAACACATTTCTAAATAACCAACAGATTACTGAAGAAATCAAAAGAGAAATCAAAAAATTTCTAGAAACAAATGACAATGAAAACCGACAACTCAAAACCTATGGGATGCAGCAAAAGCAGTTCTAAGAGGGAAGTTTATAGCAATACAATCCTACCTCAAGAAACAAGAAAAACACTGAATAGACAACCTAACTTTACACCTAAAACAACTGGAAAAAGAAGAACAAGAAAATCCCAAAATTAGTAGAAGGAAAGAAATCATAAAGATTTGAGCAGAAATAAAGGAAAGAAACAATAGTACAGATTAATAAAACTAAAAGCTGGTTCTTTGAGAAGATAAACAAAAGTGACAAACCTTTATCCAGACTCATGAAGAAAAAATAAAGAATCAACTCACCAAAGTTAGAAATGAAAAAGAAGAGATTACAACAGACAACGCAGAAATACAAAGGATTGTATGAGACTACTATATGGCAAAAAAATGGATAGCCTGGAAGAAATGGACAGATTCTTAGAAAAGTTCAATCTTCCAAGACTAAACCAGGGAGAAAAAGCAATTATGAACAACCGAATTACAAGCACTGAAATTGAAGCTATGATCAAAAATCTCTCAAAAAACAAAAGTCCAGGACCAGATGGCTTCAAAGGAGAATTCTATCAAACGTTTAGAGAAGAGCTAATACCTATCCTTCTAAAACTTTCAAAAAATTGCAGAGGAAGGAACACTTCCAAACTCATTCTGTGAGGCCAACACCACCCTGTATGAAAACCAGACAAAGACAACACAAAAAAGAAAACTACAGGCCAATATCACTGATAAATATACATGCAAAAATCCTCAACAAACTTTTAGCAAACAGAATTCATCAACACATCAAAAAGCTCATACACCATGATCGAGTTGGGTTTATTCCAGGTATGCAAGGATTCTTCAATATATGCAAATCAATGTGATACATCATATTAACAAATTGAAAGACAAAAGTCAAATGATAATCTCAAGAGATGCAAAGAAAGCCTTTGACAAAATTCAGTACTCTTTTATGATTACAACTCTTCAAGAAATGGGCATAGATAAAACCTACCTCAACATAGTAAAGGCCATATATGATAAGCCTACAGCAAACATAATTCTCAACAGTGAAAAACTGAAAGTATTCCCCATAAGATCAGGAACAAGACAAGGGTGTCCACTTTCATCACTATTATTAACATAGTTTGGAAATGCTAGCTACAGCACTCAGATAAGAAAAATAAATAAAAGGAATCCAGATCAGAAAAGAAGAAGTAAAGCTCTCACTGTTTGCAGATGACATGATACTCTACATAGAAAACCCTAAAGATAGTATCAGAAAATTACTAGAGCTAATCAGTGAATTTAGCAAACTTGCAGGATATAAAACCAATACTCCGAAATCACTTGCATTTCTATATACTAACAATGAAAAATCAGAAAGAGAAATTAAGGAATCAATCCCATTCACCACTGCAACAAAAAGAATTAAATATCTAGGAATAAATTCACTTAAGGAGACAAAAGAACTGTACACAGAAAATTCTAAGACACTAATGAAAGAAATCAAAAATTATGTAAACAGATTGGAGAGATATTCCATGTTCCTGGGTAGGAACAATCAATATTGTGAAAATGACTATAATAGCAGATGCAATCTACAGAGTCAATGCAATCCCTACCAAATTACCAATTGCATTTTTCACAGAACTAGAACAAAAAATTTCACAGTTCATATGGAAACAGAAAAGACCCCTAATAGCCAAAGAATCTTGAGAAAGAAGAATGGAGCTGGAGGAATCAACCTTCCTGACTCCAGACTATACTACAAAGCTACAGTCATCAAGACAGTATGGTACTGGCACAAAAACAGAAATATAGACCAATGAAACAAGACAGAAAGCTCAGAAATAAACCCACGCACATATGGGTACCTTATTTTTGACAAAGGAGGCAAGAGTATAAAATGGGGCAAGGACAGCCTCTTCAATAAATGGTGCTGGGAAAACTGGACAGCTACATGTAAAAGAATGAAATTAGAACAGTTCCTAACACCATACACAAAGATAAACTTGAAACGGATTAACGACCTAAATTTAGGAAAACACAGGCAGAACACTTATTTAAATCAAAATAAGATCCTCTATGACCCACCTCCTAGAGTAATGGAAATAAAACAAAAGCAGGATCTGATTAAACTTAAAAGCTTTTGCATGGCAAAGGAAACTAGAAGGAAGGTGAAAAGACAACCCTCAGAATTGGAGAAAATAATAGCAAATGAAACAACTGACAAAGGATTAATTTTCTAAATATATAAGCAGTTCATATACGTCAATATCAGAAAAACAAACAACCCAATCAAAAAGTGGGGAAAAGACCTAAACAGACACTTTTCCAAAGAAGACACACAGGTGGCTAACAAACACATGAAAAGATGCTCAGCACCGCTCATTATTAGAGAAATGCAAATCAAAACTACAATGAGATATCACCTCACACCAGTTAGAATGGCCATCATCAAGAAGTCTACAAAAAATAAATGCTGGAGAGGGTGTGGAGAAAAGAGAATGCTCTTGTACTGTTGGTGGGAATGTAAATAGATACAGCCACTATGGAAGACAGTATGGAGATTCCTTTAAAAACTAGGAATAAAACCACCATATGACCCAGGAATCCCACTCCTAGGCATATACCCTGAGGAAACAAAAACTGAAAAAGGCACATGTATCCCAATGTTCATTGCAACACTATTTATAATAGCTAGAACATGGAAGCAACCTAGATGTCCATCATAGATGAATGGATAAAGAAGCTGTGGTACATATATACAATGGAATATTGCTCAGCCATAAAAAGGAATGCATCTGAGTCAGTCCTGATAAGGTGGATGAACCTAGAACACATTTTTTAATAGAATGAATTGAGTCAGAAAGAGAAAGAAAAATATTGTTGGAAGGACTGATGCTAAAGCTGAAACTCCAATACTTTGGCCACCTCATGCAAAGAGTTGACTCATTGGAAAAGACTCTGATGCTGGGAAGGATTGGGGGCAGGAGGAGAAGGGGACAACAGAGGATGATGAGATGGCTGGATGGCATCACCAACTCAATGGACATGAATTTGAGTGAACTCCGGGAGTTGGTGATGGACAGGGAGGCCTGGCATGATGCGATTCATGAGGTCGCAAAGAATTGGACACGACTGAGCAACTGAACTGAACTGAACATATATATATGGAATCTAGAAGAATGGTACTTAAGAACTTATTTACAGGGCAACAGTGGAGAAACAGACATAGAGAATAGACTTACGGACATGGGGAGAGGGGAGCAGAGGGTGAGATGTATGGAAAGAGTAATCTGGAAACTTAACATTACCATGTGTAAAATAGATAGCCAACAGGAATTTGTTGTATGGCTCAGGAAACTCAATCAGGGTTTCTGTATCACCCTAGAGGGGTGGGATGGGGAGGGAGATGGGAGGTTGGTTCAAAAGGGAGGGGATATATGTATACCTATGGCTGATTCATGTTGAGGGTTGACAGAAAACAACAAAATTCTGTAAAGCAATCATCCTTCAAAAAAAAAAAAAAACTAGAAAAAAAATTACAGAAAACCTGTTTCTTCATGGGAAAAAAAGCCTATACAAGACTGTCCTCACTTCTGACATGTTTGCAAGTTCAGAGGCCTCCCAAAACCACTTATAGCTCCAATGATTCATGAAGAAGGCTCACAGAACTCACCAAAAGCTACTATACTCATTGTTGTGATTTACTACAGCTAAGGACTTCCCTGGTGGTTCAGACAGTAAAGAACTGCCTGCAATGCAGGAGACCTGGGTTGGATCCCTGGGTCAGGAAGATCCCCTGGAGAAGGGAATGGATACCCACTCCAGTATTCTTGTCTGGAGAATTCCATGGACAGAGGAACCTGACAGGTTACAGTCCATGGGGTCACAAAGAGTTGGACAGGACTGAAGGACTAACACTTTTCACTTTTTCATTACAGCTAAAAGATACAGATTAAAAATCAGTCAAGGGAAAAAGTGCACAGAACAAATGCCAGGAAGGCTCCAAATACAGACCTTCCAGTTGACCTTTACGCCGTAGAGTCGGGACAGCATTTCTCTCCTGGCATTGGTATGTAACAATATACACAGAAGACTGCCAATCAGGAAAGTTCACGCAAGCCTCCATGTTCATAGTTTTTATTAAGGTCCTATAACATAGGTATAATTTATTGCTCACATCTCAGTCTCCAGTCCCCAGTCTCTCTGACAGGTGAGCATACTATATGAGCAAAAGCTCCTACCATAAATCACGTATTATCTAGTGTGTGGCCAGCCCCCACCCCAATCACACTAACTATCTAGTGGGATGCAAGGGCACCATGTGAAAAGACATTCCTATTAGGCACAACTTTCTAAAGACTGAGATCTTTCTAAGCTGAGGACAAAGGTAAAGTTAAATTCTTTACTATACATCCTCCAATATATTTGAATTTTTTAAAAGAAGTCTTCATGCAGTCTAGCTTTTGAAACGGGCTAGGTAAATGTTGAAGAAAAGTATAAGTGGGGTAATGGGAAACAAGCTGGAGAATATCACACATATTTGGTGTCTGCAGCATTCTTCATGTAATCTATTTTCTTTGCTGCCTTTTTCGCAGAGGATCACAGCAACATCCTTTGGGTTAAGGCATCTTGTGCTGTGATTTACTAATCACTTCTCCTTCCTCCACTTCATCTCTAGCAATCTCCTCTTTACTAGGAGGTGAGATCATAGAAATAGCAAGTACACTAACAGTGCCATAGTAGGCAGTTCTCTAAATGGGTATTTCTTCTTCTCTTGTGGCTCCATCTAAGCACCTCTAAACAAAGAATTGATGCATATACCTGTCAAAACTTTCAATGAGATCTTAATTCTGCTTAGAGAATAGACAGCTCTGTTCAATCACTCTTTGTTTCAGAATCCCTTGTTTACAGTATTCAGTAAGGTATGCTACTGTACAGTTTTGTCTTAAGCTTATGGATTCTATAATTTATTTAAAATGGCAGGTTTTCTCTACATTTTCATGTTTATAATTTTCAGTGAGTTGCAAAGAAGAGAGATTGTTTTTTTTCCATCATCCTCTGTATGAGATCCATCATTTGTTTTCAGTTTAGGGGGGAGTGTATCTCTAGGAATATAGGTGAATTTAAAAACCTGAATACTCTAATAGAAGAATTTGATTCATTAAAATTCTGAATTGGTGAGTAAAATAAAATACAAATGTCTCAGTGCATCAGAAACATATATCCTTGAGCAAAATGCAGATATAAATTATAAATAAAGAGATATGTAGATATAATGAAAAGGTAATATCTAACCCATTTTATGATTTCAAAATGAGCAAAACTAGATGAAGGGGCCTAAAGTGGTTCCAGGGTGGGTGGTACAGTAGAGTCACTCTGAGAACATATTAAACAAAAACAAAGGAAGCAGTTCAGATTTCGCACAAAAACAGAAATCCAAACCTGTGTCACAGGAATGCTGTATGTCTACTGCTGTTCACACTGACTCCACTCAGGGCATAGTAATCATGGAGCTACTGTGTTCGTATTAAGTTCTTTAGTTATTCCCATCTGTAGGAGAAATCATGGACAAGAGAAAAAGGCAAATGGTCATACTTCTGCTGCCCAGAGTTAAGAGCTGACCAGGGCAAATTGTGCAGCCTGTTACTTAGATTGGTCTGCCTACCCTTCCCATTGCCCAGGACAGCCGAGTTTACCCAGACAAGGGACTAACACAGGGAGTCAACACATTTACTGTAATTAATATTTTAAAACTTATTTCTGCCCTCTTATGTCATGTTTTCAATTTGCATTCTTAATTGTTGTTTTCTCTTTCCTACCTTTGCTGTGCTGTGCTTAGTCAGTCGCTCAGTCATGTCCAGTTCTTTGCGACCCCATGGACTGTAGCCCTGCCAAGCTCCTCTGTCCATGGGGATTCTCCAGGCAAGAATATTGGAGTGGGTTGCCATGCCCTCCTCCCAGGGATCTTCCCAACCCAGGGACTGAACCCAGGTCTCCTGCATTGCAAGTGGATTCTTTACCATCTGAGCCACCAGGGAAACCCATGAATACTGGAGTGAGTAGCCTATCCCTTCTCCAGGGGAACTTCACAAACCGGGAATTGAACTGAGGTTTCCTACATTGTAAGATTCTTTATCAGCTGAGCTATCAGGGAATTCAGATGCATTTGCTTTTCCATTTTATCCATCAGTTTCAGTATCCTGGGCCTTCCTTGCTGGTCACCATCCACCTAAGATACCCTAGCACCTGAGGCAGTCATCCGAGGGTCCAGTTCCAGATTATTAAATTGTTTTATTTTACCCATTAAAAATTACTTAGATTTAACTACTTTGTGTGGCCTTTTTCCTATTTCATTGACCCATCTCTTTCTCTTCACTGGAATAAAGCTTCTAATAACTATTTAATAGGAGATAGGTGAAGGAAATGGCAACCCACTCCAGTATTCTTGCCTGGAGAATCCCACAGAGGAGCCTGGCAGGTTACAGTCCATTGGCTCGCAAGAGTCAGATATGACTTAGTGACTAAACCACCACCAGGAGAAAGGTGGAGAAATGGATTTAAGACAGTGTTCAAACCAAAATTAGTATGAAAGTCACCTAGTTAAGAATCAGGGATGAGGGTGATAAGAAAAAAGTAGATTTCTATGAAACAAGAGGCTCAGGAATTCTGGACACCAGCTGGAGAGGAGCCCAAACCAGGAGCAGCAAGATGGGGATCAGCCTCCCTGTCACTGTCCTCTCTTCCAAGGGCCTATGGGGACTACGGGGGGCGGGGGGCAGGTACCAGAGGTCAGGGAGGGAGGAAGACATTCGCTTGGGTATTCCCCCTCCTCCAAATAAACCTCTGATCACTCAAAAACAAAAAGTTGCTTTCTCTTCACAGACAGAAGATGCATCCTTGGTAATGCTGTCTTTTATGTAAGAATGAAGAGATGAGTATTTGTTTCCCCTATTGGAAGCACATACATAAGTTGTATCTGGTGATCTCAGTCCCAAGTATAAATGGACATAAGCAAAAGCAAGCTTTGGGTTTTCCCAGATCAAAGAGTACCTTCTCTCTTCCCGGACATCATCTCCATCAGCTACACATTCCATTAAGAATCTGAGGCCAGGAAAAGATGCCCTAAGATTTGCTGCATCTGGTTTGCTCTGTGCCACCACCTCATTTCTTCTCCATGGAGCACAGCCTTGTGGTGAAAGGGCTTGGGTACCTCAACGAAGCTATAAGCCATGCTGTGGAGAGCCACCCAAAGCAGATGGGTGAAGAGTTCTGACAAAACATGGTTCACTGGAGAAGCAAATGGCAACCCATTCCACTACTCTTGCCTGGAGAACCCCATGGACAGTATGAAAAGGCAAAAAAAGATACATCGGAAGATGAGCCCCCTAGGTTGGAAGGTGTCCAATATGCTACTGGGAAGAGGCAGAGGATAATTACTAATAGCTCAAGAAAGAATGAAATGGATAGGCCAAAGCAGAAATGATGCTCAGCTGTGGATGTGTCTGGTGGGGAAGGTAAAGTCCAGTGCTGAAAAGAACAATATTGCATAGAATGTTAGGTCCATGAATCAGGGTAAATTGGACATGGTCAAGCATGAGGGCAAGAGTGAACATAGACATTTTAGGAATTGGTGAACTAAAATGGATAGGAATAGGTGAATTTAATTCAGATGAACATTATATCTAATACTGTGGGCAAGAATCCCTTGGAAGAAATGAAGTAACGTTCAAACTCAAAAAAAGAGTCTGAAATACAGTACCCAAGTACAATATCAAAAATTACAGAATGATCTCAGTTCATTTCCAAAGCAAGCCACTCAACATCACAGTAATCAAGTTACGCCCTTACTACTGATGTCAAAGAAGCTGAAGCTGACCAGTTCTATGAAGACCTACAACACCTTCTAGAACTAACACTAAAAAAAGGATGTCCTTTTCATCATAGAGGATTGGAATGCAAAATATGAAGTCAAGAGATACCTGGAATAACAGGAAAGTTTTGCCTTGGAGTACAAAATGAAGCAGGGCAAAGGTTAAGAGAGTTTTGTCAAGAGACACACTGGTCATAGCACACACTTTTCCAACAACCCAAGAGACAACTCTACACATGGACATCACCTGATGGTCCAAATCAGACTGATTATGTTCTTTGCAGCCAAAGATGGAAAATCTCTATACAGTCAGCAAAACACATGACCTGAAGCTGACTATGGCTCAGATTATGAGCTCCTTATTGTAAAATTCAGGCTTAAATGGAAAAAAGTAGGGAAAACCACTAGGTCATTCAGGTATGACCTAAATCAAATCACTTATGATTATACAGTGGAAGTGACAAATAGATTCAAGGGATTAGATGTGGTAGACAGAGTGCTTGAAGAACTTTGGATGGAGATTCACAACACTGTACAGGAGGCAGTGACCAAAACCATCTCAAAGAAAAAGAAATGCAAGAAGGCAAAGTGGTTGTCTGTGGAGGCTTTGCAAATAGCTGAAGAAAGAAGAGAAGCAAAAGGCAAGGGAGAAAGGGCAAGATATACTCAACTGAATGCAGAGTTCCAGAGATAAGAAGGTCTTCTTAAAAGAACATGGAAAAAAATAAACAATAGAACAGGAAAGACTAGAGATCTCTTCAAAAAGACTGGAGATATAAAGGGAACATTTCATGCAAGGATGGGTGAGAAAAAGGCCAGAAATGGTAAGGACCTAAGAGAAACAGAAGAGATTAAGAAGAGGTGGTGGGACTTCCCTGGTACTCCAGTGGCTAAGACTTGTGCTCCGAATCCAGGAGGACCAGGTTTGATCCCTGGTCCAGGAACTAGATCCCACATGCTGCAACTAAAGATCCTGGTGCAGCCAATTAATTAATTAATTTTAAAAATATATAAGAAGAGATGGAAAAAATACACAGAACTATACAAAAAAGATCTTTATGACTTGGATAACCATTATGGTGTGGTTACTTACCTAGAGCCAGACATCCAGGAACATGAAGTCAAGTGGGCTTTACTGTTACTACAAACAAAGCTAGTGGAGGTGACGGAATTCCAGCTGAGCTATTTCAAATCCTGAAAGATGATGTTGTAGAAGTGCTGCACTCAATATGCCAGCAAATTTGGAAAACTCAGCAGTGGCCACAGGACTGGAAAAGATCAGTTTTCATTTCAATCTCAAAGGAAGGAAATGTCAAAGAATGTTCAAACTACTGCAGAATTGCACTCTTTTCACATGCTAGCAAAGTGATGTTCAAAATCCTTCAAGCTAGGTTTCAGCAGTATGTGAACCTAGAACTTCCAGATGTACAAGATGGACTTAGAAAAGGCAGAAGAACCAGAGATCAAATTGCCAACATCTGCTGGATCATAGAGAAAACAAGGGAATTCCAAAAAAACATCTGCTTCATTGACTCTGCTAAAGCCTTTGACTGTGTAGATTACAACAAACTGGAAAATTCTTCAAGAGATGGGAATACCAGACCACCTTACCTGTCTCCTGAGAAATCTGTATGCAGGTCAAGAAAGCAACAGTTAGAACAGGACATGGAACAATGGACTGTTTCAAGATTGGGAAAGGAGTATATTGTTACCCTGTTTATTTAACTTATATGCAGAGTACATCACGCAAAGTGCCTGGCTGGAAGACTCACAAGCTGGAATCAAGATTGCCAGGAGAAATATCAACAACTTCAGATATGCAGATTTTACCACTCTAATGGCAGAAAGTGAAGAAGACCTAAAGAGCCTCCTGATGAAGGTGAAAGTGCAGACTGAAAAAGCTGCCTTAAAATTCAACATTCAACTAAGACCATGGCATCCAGTCCCGTCACTTCATGTCAAATAGACGGGGGGAAAATGCAAACAGTGACAGATTTAAATTTTGGGGGCTCCAAAATCCAGTGAACAGTGACCAAAGCAATAAAATTAAAAGACACTTGCTCCTTGGAAGAAAACCTAGGACAAACTTGCTAAGTCACTTCAGTCGTATCCAACTCTTTGCCATCCTGTGGACTGTAGCCCTCCAGGCCCCTCTGCCCATGGGATTCTCCAGTCAAGGATACTGACGTGGGTTGCCATGCTCTTCTCCAGGGTATCTTTCCGACCCAGGGATCAAACCCATATCTTTTATGTCTCCTCTATTGGCAGGCGGTTCCTTTACCACTAGCACCACTTGGAAAGCCCATGACAAACCTCGACAGTGTATTAAAAAGCAGAGACATTACCTTGCCGACAAATGTCTGTCTAGTCAAGCCATGGTTTTTCCAATAGAGATGTATAGATGTGAGACTTGGACCATAAGGAAGGCCGAGTGCCAATGAATTGATGCTTTCAAACTGTAGTGCTGGAGAAGACTCTTGAGAGTCCCTTGGACAGTGAGCAGATCAAGCCAGTCAATCCTAAAGGAAACCAACCCTGAATATTCACTGGGAGGACTGATGCTGAAGCTGAAGCCGCAATACTTTGGTCACCTGATGCAAAGAGCTGACTCATTGGGAAGACCCTGATGCTGGGAAAGATTGGGGATGAGAGGACAAGGGGGCAATAGAGGATGAGATAGTTAGATGGCATCACAGGCTCAATGGACATGAGTCTGAGCAAACTCCAGGAGATAATGAAGGACAGGGAAGCCTGGCATGCTGCAAACCATGGGACTGCAAAGAGTTAGACATGACTTAGTGACTGAACAACAAAGAAAAAAAGGATTATTGCCCACAAACCACCTGAAATACCCCAAATGGTAAACTTTGAGGCCTTGCTCGTCTAAAAATTATTTTTTTCACTTTCACTGAAATGCTTCTTTGGCTAGGTATAGTATTCTAATCAGTTAAAGAAAATCATTGTCCCTCCTATCTTTGAAAGTGTTGCTTCACTGCCTTCAAAATTGTATTACAATAGTGAGAGGTCTGTTATTTCTTTGTAGATAACATTTCTTTTTTCTGTATGAAAGCTTTTTAGAAATTTCTCATTATCCTTTGTCTTCTCAGATTTCACCACAATGTATGGAGGTATAGGCCTTTTATAATTTATTGTTATTTATTTATTTAGTCTTTGAGTTTTTCTCTAGATTTACTTTAAAGTGTGCTGGCCCAGCTTCTTTATCTAATCTCATCTCACACACAATAAACCTCTTAAGATAAATCCTAAGTTACAATATGGATATATTTCACACACATAACATCATTAAGACAGACATAATAATACATTCTGTACTATTCTATTTGTGTAAAGTTTCAACAGACAAAACTAATCTATGCTATTAGAAGTCAGAATAGGAGTTATCTTTAGGGGCTAAGGACTGCAAGCGGGCACAAAAAGGGCTTCTTGGATCTTGATAATATTCTGTTTCTTGGTCTGGGTGTCGGTTACATAGTTGTATTAACTTTGTGAAATTAACTTGTATTAACTTACACACCTTTATGTATGTTGTACTTTAATCAAAAGTTGTTTCAAGGGGCTTCCCTAGTGGTTAAGAGTTAAAAAGACCATCTTGCAATGCAGGGACACTGGTTCGATCCCTGCTTCAGGAAGATCCCACACGCTACACAGCAACTAAGCCTATGTGCCACAAGTACTGAGCCTATGCTCTAGAGCCCCCAAGCCGCAACTGCTGAAGCCTGAGTACCTACAACCCATGCTCCACAACAAAACACAACAGTGAGAAGCTCACACACTGCATCTAGAGTAGCCCCAACTCCTCACAACTAGAGAAAGCCTGCACATAGCAACAAAGACCCAGCACAGCCAAAAATAACTAAATAAATAATTTTTAAAGTTTTTTTTTAAACAACTGGAGATTTTGAATTCTCTATTCTTCTTATATAGAGGTAACTTTCTGTTTATTTATCTAATTTAAAAAACAGATTAATATGTCAAAATCTGGAAAATTAGATTATGTATTTATATACTGCAAAGTATACTCTAGGGACTTCACCTCTAGAATCAGCAGAACAGGTAAGTCATACTAGTATTTCTGACAAGCAACTAGACCAGTAGAACAAAATTAAAAAAAAAAAAATTTTAAGGTATAAACAGACATTGAAGAATTACCAGGCCAGAAACTGATAAATATAGAAATTAAAGAGAGGTAAGTCCTGCATTTGCCAATTCTGGAAGAAGTGGTTGAGAAGTGATTTTGACAGCCTCTCAGAGGCAGGGGGATAGGGGCTGAAGTACAGAGTCAACTAGGGTAGGGAATGCAGAGGGAGGAAAGCAATCAGACAAGTGGGTGAACCTCCCTTGACTTGGTCTGGGACCTCAAAAGACTGCAACCTAGAAGTAAGACTGAACCAGAAGTAGATAGGTTTATAAAGAGACCATATCTATTTTAAGAGTAAGCTGAGGATATCATAAGAACACGAAGGCTACACAGGTTTCCCAAAGGACACATTAAATCTGAGACTTGAGAAACAGAAGTGAGTAAAAATTTTCTAAGCCAAAATGGACACTGGAGAAGCAAAGAGTAGAAGAAGAGGGAAAGCATTCTAGAGAGAGTCCATGCAAAGGCTGGAGGCATTCTGAAGATTCATATATTCGTGTGATAGGGATATGAAAATATGAGCGGTTGAATATAACTAGAGCACAGCTAAGATAGTTAAGAGGTGAAGCTGCAGCTGGATGAAAGTCAAATGTAAGAAAGTCTAAAATGTACAATTAGTAAGACTTTTTAAGATTAAAATTACAGTAAAGAAAAAGACTGTTAAGAAGGGTTCCTACGGTTATTTCTGGTACAAGCAGCTGATAGACCATGGTATCTTACTTTTCAGATTCAAGGCAAACATGATTCACTTGTTACACTTACTTTCATAAGCCTAAATTACTTGCATTATCTTCCTAAAACCAGAGTCTATCACTTTCCTGTCCAAAACCCTTTAATAGCTTTCCTGTACATATAATGGACTTTCCAGGTGGTGCTAGTGGTAAAGAACCCGTCTGTCAATGCAGGAGACAAAAAGATGCAGGTTCGATCCCTGGGTCAGGAAGGTCACCTAGAGGAGGGCATAGCAACCCACTGCAGTATTCTTGCCTGGAGAATCCCATGGACATTAGAGCCTGATGGGCTCCATTGGGTTGCACAGAGTTGGACACGACCGAGAGGGCCTTAGCACACACACATGTACGTATAATAAAAAAAATTTAATTCAAACATGGACTATATGCCATCTATGATTTGGTTCCCACCTACTCTCTCATCATCTTCTCACAATACTTTCTGTCTCACTCGCAGCATTTTAAGCTACCATGGCAAAGAAACGCAAAAAAGCAAAATGGCTCTCTGGGGAGGCCTTACAAATAGCTGTGAAAAGAGAGGTGAAAAGCAAAGGAGAAAAGGAAAGATATAAGCATCTGAATGCAGAGTTCCAAAGAACAGCAAGAAGAGATAAGAAAGCCTTCTTCAGCGATCAATGCAAGGAAATAGAGGAAAAGAACAGAAGGGGAAAGACTAGAGATCGCTTCAAGAAAATTAGAAATACCAAGGGAACATTTCATGCAAAGATGGGCTTGATAAAGGACAGAAATGGTCTGGACCTAACAGAAGCAGAAGATATTAAGAAGAGGTGGCAAGAATACATGGAAGAACTATACAAAAAAGATCTTCACGACCCACATAATCATGATGATGTGATGACTAATCTAGAGCCAGACATCTTGGAATGTGAAGTCAAGTGGGCCTTAGAAAGCATCACTACGAACAAAGCTAGTGGAGGTGATGGAATTCCAGTTGAGCTGTTTCAAATCCTGAAAGATGATGCTGTGAAAGTGCAGAAGAGATAAGAAAGCTTTCTTCAGCGATCAATGCAAAGAAATAGAGGAAAACAACAGAATGAGAAAGACTAGAGATCTCTTCAAGAAAATTAGAGATAGCAAGGGAACATTTCTGCAAAGATGGGCTCGATAAAGGACAGAAATGATCTAGACCTAACAGAAGCAGAAGATATTAAGAAGAGGTGGCAAGAATACACGGAAGAACTGTACAAAAAAGATCTTCATGACCCAGACAATCATGATGATGTGATGACTAATCTAGAGCCAGACATCTTGGAATGTGAAATCAAGTGGGCCTTAGAAAGCATCACTACGAACAAAGCTAGTGGAGGTGATGGAATTCCAGTTGAGCTGTTTCAAATCCTGAAAGATGATGCTGTGAAAGTGCTGCACTCAGTATGCCAGCAAATCTGGAAAACTCAGCAGTGGCCACAGGACTGGAAAAGGTCAGTTTTCATTCCAGTTCCAAAGAAAGGCAATGCCAAAGAATGCTCAGACTACCACACAATTGCACTCATCTCACACACTAGTAAAGTAATGCTCAAAATTCTCCAAGCCAGACTTCAGCAATACGTGAACCGTGAACTTCCAGATGTTCATGCTGGTTTTAGAAAAGGCAGAGGAACCAGAGATCAAATTGCCAACATCTGCTGGATCATGGAAAAAGCAAGAGAGTTCTAGAAAAACATCTATTTCTATTTTATTAACTATGCCAAAGCCTTTGACTGTGTGGATCACAATATATGTAACTACTGGTTGTTAAATAAATGGATTATAGGGCACCATAACGGCATCCCTGGTGACTCAGATGGTAAAGAATCCACCTGCAATGAGGGAGACGTGGGTTGGGAAGATCCTCTGGAAGAGGGATAGGCTACCCACTCCAGTTTTTTACCTGGAGAATCCTCATGGACAAAAGAGCCTGGTTGGCTACAGTCCATGGGGTCCCAAAAAGTCAGACATGACTGAGTGAATAAGCACAGCACTGCACAGGGCATTATAGACATTATAAACATAATCATGAAACATTCAAAGGAAAGGTTATGGAAAACTTAAGAAAAGAAGTTTCAAAAGACCTACTCCAACCCTCCTACATGTACATCCACAGGAATAATTTCTTACAGTTGTCAGTTCCGAATGGGCTTCCCTGATAGCTCAGTTGGTAAAGAATCCACCTGCAATGCAGGAGACTCCGTTCGATTTCTGGGTTGGCAAGATGGGCTACCCACTCCAGTACTCCTGGGCTTCCCCTATGGCTCAATGGTAAAGAATCCACATAGTTTAGGACTGAAAAACTGATATTTTTTTTTCTTTCATTTTGAATGAAATAATTCACTTTTGTGCACCAACTGAATACATTATTATTTTTTCTTCTCACTGGCTGCTGCAAAGTGCAGACTCAATTTTGATGCTGTGATGTTTCACAAACGTAATTCTTGGGTATATCATATTTTACTTTTATCTCCATTTTTTTAAGAATTTTTAAAAAAATTAATTTATTTTAATTGGAGGCTAATTACTTTACAATATTGTAGTGGTTTTTGCCATACATTGACATGAATCAGCCATGGGTATACATGTGTTCCTCATCCCTCAGGGTCATCCCAGTGCACCAGCCCTGAGCACCCTGTCTCATGCATTGAGCCTGGACTGGCGATCTATTTCACATGTGATAATATACATGTTTCAATGCTATTCTCTCAAATCATCCCACCCTTGCCTTCTCCCACAGAGTCCAAAAGTCTATTATTTACATGTGTGTGTGTTTTGCTGTCTCACATATAGGGTCATCATTACCAACTTTCTAAATTCCATATATATGCATTAAGATACTGTATTGGTATTTTTCTTTCTGACTTACTTCACTCTGTATAATAGGCTACAGTTTCATACCCCTCATTAGAACTGATGCAAATGCATTCTTTTTAATAGCTGAGTAATATTCCATTGTGTATATGTACCACAGCTTTCTTATCCATTTGTCTGCTGATTGGCATATAGGTTGCTTCCATGTCCAAGTTATTGTAAACAGTGCTCTGATGAATATTGGGGTACACATGTCTCTTTCAATTCTGGTTTCCTCGGTGTGTATGCCCTGCAGTGGGAATGCTGGATCATATGGCAATTCTATTTCCAGTTTTTTAAGGAATCTCCACATGTTCTCCATAGTGGCTGTACTATTGTGCATTCCCATCAACAGTGTAAGAGGGATCCCTTTTTTCCGCGCCCTCTCCAACATTTATTGTTTGTAGACTTTTTGATAGCAGCCATTCTAACTGGAGTGAGATGGTACCTCATTGTTGTTTTTAATTTGCATTTCTCTGATAATGAGTGATGTTGAGCATCTTTTCATGTGTTTGTTAGCCATCTGTATGTCTTCTCTGGAGAAATGTCTGTTTAGTTCTTTGGTCCAATTTTTGATTGGGTCATTTATTTTTCTGGAATTGAGCTGCAGGAGTTGCTTGTATATTTTTGAGATTAATTCTTTGTCAGTTGCTTCATTCACTATTATTTTCTCCCATTCTGAAGGCTGTCTTTTCATCTTCTTTAGAGTTTCCTTCATTGTGAAAAAGCTTTTATGTTTAATTAGGTCCCATTTGTTTATTTTAGCTTTTATTTCCATTACTCTGGGAGGGGGTCATAGAGGATCCTGTTGTGATTTATGTCAGAGAATGTTTTGCCTATGTTTTCCTCTAGGAGTTTTATAGTTTCTGATCTTACATTTAAATCTTTAATCCATATTGAGTTTATTTTTGTGAACGGTGTTAGAAAGTGTTCTAGTTTCATTCTTTTACAAGTGGTTGACCAGTGTTCCCAGCACCATTTGTTAAAGAGTTTTTCTTTTCTCTATTGTATATTCCTGCATCCTTTGTCAAAAATAAGCTATCCATAGGTGCATGGATTTATCTTTGGGATTTCTATTTTTGTTCTGTTGATCTATATTTCTGTCTTTGTGCCAGGACCATACTGTCTTGATGACTGTAGCTTTGTAGTATAGTCTGAAGTCAGGCAGGTTGATTCCTCCAGTTCCATTCTTCTTTCTCAAGATTACTTTGGCTATTCAAGGTTTTTTTTTTTTTTTTTTTGTATCTCCATACAAATTGTGAAATTATTTGTTTTAGTTCTCTGAAAAATACCATTGGTAGCTTGATAGGGATTGCATTGAATTTATAGATTGCTTGGGTAGTATATTCATTTTTGCTATATCGATTATTCTGATCCATGAACATTGTATGATTCTCCATCTATTTGTGTCATCTTTGATTTCTTCCATCAGTGTTTTACAGTTTTGTATATATAGGTCTTCTATTTCTTTCAGTTCAGTTCAGTTCAGTCACTCAGTTGTGTCTTCTTTGCAACCCCATGAATAGCAGCATGCCAGACATCCCTGTTCATTACCAACTCCCAGAGTTTACCCAAACTCATGTCAATCAAGTCGGTGATGCCATCTAGCCATTTCATCCTCTATCGTCCCCTTCTCCTCCTGCACCCAATCCCTCCCAGCATCATGGTCTTTTCCAGTGAGTCAGCTCTTCACATGAGGTGGCCAGAGTATTCAAGTTTCAGCTTTAGCGTTGGTCCTTCCAATGAACACCTGGGACCAATCTCCTTTAGAATGGACTGGTTGGATCTCCTTGAAGTCCAAGGGACTCCCAAGGGTCTTCTCCAACACCACAGTTCAAAAGCATGAATTCTTCAGCTCTCAGCTTTCTTCACAGTCCAACTCTCACATCCATACATGACCACTGGAAAAACCATAGCCTTCACTAAATGGACCTTTGTTGGCAAAGTAATGTCTCTGCTTTTTAATATGCTATCTAGGTTGATCATAACTTTCCTTCCAAGGAGTAAGTGTCTTTTAATTTCATGGCTGCAATCACCATCTACAGTGATTTTGGAGCCCCAGAATTAAAGTCTGACACTGTTTCCCCATCTATTTCACAGATTTATTCCTAAGTATTTTATTCTTTTCATTGCAATGGTGAATGGAATTTTTTCCTTAATTTTTCTTTCTGTTTTCTCATTATTAATGGATAGGAATGCAAGGGATTTCTCTGTGTTAATTTTATATCCTGCAGCATTTTATTTCTTTTTCTCTGATTTCTGTGGCTAAACATTCCAAAACTATGTTGAATAGTAGTAGTGAGAGTGGGCACCCTTGTCTTGTTCCTGACTTTAGGGGAAATGCTTTCAATTTTTCCCATTGAAGATGATGTTTGCTGTGGGTTTATCAAATATGGCTTTTATTATGTTGAGGTATGTTCCTTCTATGCTTGCTTTCTGGATGGTTTTTGTCATAAATGGATGTTGAATTTTGTCAAAGGCTTTCTCTGCATCTGTTGAGATAATCATATAGTTTTTATCTTTCAATTTGTTAATGTGGTGTATCACATTGATTGATTTGCAAATACTGAAGAATCCTTACATCCCTGGGATAAAGCCCACTTGGTCATGATGTATGATTTTAACATGTTTTTGGATTTTGTTTGCTAGAATTTTGTTAAGGAGTTTTGCATTTATGTTCATCAGTGATATTGGCCTGTAGTTTTCTTTTGTTGTGGCATCTTTGTCTGGTTTTGGTATTAGGGTGATGGTGGCCTCATAGAATGAGTTTGGAAGTTTACCTTCCTCTGAAATTTTCTGGACAAGTTTGAGTAGCATAGGTATTAGCTCTTCTCTAAATTTTTGGTATAATTCAGCTGTGAAGCCATCTGGTCCTGGACTTCTGTTCGTTGGAAGATTTTTTATTACAGTTTTGATTTCTGCACTTGTGATGGGTCTGTTAAGATTTTCTATTTCTCCCTGGTTCAGTTTTGGAATGTTATACTTTTCTAAGAATTCCTCAGTTTCTTCCAAGTTCTCCATTTTATTGTCATATAAATGTTTATAGTAGTCTCTTATGATACTTTGTATTTCTGTGTTGTTGTGATTTCTCGATTTTCATTTCTAACTTTGATGATTTGATTCTTCTCTCTTTTTTTCTTGATGAGTCTGGCTAATGGTTTGTTTATTTTATTTATCTTCTCAAAGAACTAGCTTTTGGTTTCGTTGATTTTTACTATAGTCCCCTTTGTTTCTTTTTTGTTTATTTCTGCCCAATTTTTATTATTTCTTTCCTTCTACTAACCTTGGGGTTTTTCATTTCTTCTTTTTCTAGTTGCTTTAGGTGTAAAGTTAGGTTATTTATTTGATTTTCTCTTGTTTCTTTAGGTATGCTTGTACGCTATGAACCTTCACCTTCAGTTCAGTTCAGTTTAGTTCAGTTCAGTCACTCAGTCGTGTCTGACTTTCTGCGACCCCATGAATTGCAGCACACCAGGCCTCCCAGTCCATCACCAACTCCCGGAGTTCACTCAGACTCATGTCTTTTGAGTTGGTGATGCCATCCAGCCATCTCATCCTCGGTCGTCCCCTTCTCCTCCTGCCTCCAATCCCTCCCAGCATCAGAGTCTTTTCCAATGAGTCAACTCTTCGCATGAGGTGGCCAAAGTACTGGAGCTTCAGCTTTAGCATCATTCCTTCCAAAGAAATCCCAGGGTTGATCTCCTTCTGAATGGACTGGTTGGATCTGCTTGCAGTCCAAGGGACTCTCAAGAGTCTTCTCCAACACCACAGTTCAAAAGCGTCAATTCTTCAGCGCTCAGCCTTCTTCACAGTCCAACTCTCACATCCATACAGTAGCCTCAAGACTTCTCCATCCATACAGCACTAATGATAAAACATCTAGGTTAATGGTGAAAAGATTCTCTACAGTGAGGGACATGCAGAGAGGTTCAAAGAGTTAATGGAGAAGAGAAGAGGGAGGAGAGAGATAGAGGTGACCAGGGGGAGTAAAAGGGGAGAAAGCAATGTAGCCAGTAATGTATTCCCTATGTGCTCTCCACAGTCTGGAACACCCAGAGAATTTCATGAAGTTACATAGAGAAGAGAAGAACGAGGAAGGAGATAGAGGTGGCTAGGAAAGGAGGGGGAGTCAAAAGGAGAAAAACAAATCTATCCAGTAATCAGTTCCCTAAGTGTTCTCCACAGCCTGGAACACCCAAAGAGATTCACAGAGTTAAGTAGAGAAGATCAGGGAGAAGGGGGAGATAGAGGTAACTTGAGGGAGAAAAAGGAGAATCAAAAGGGAATAGAGCAATCCAGCCAGTAATCATACCTTTAACTGGAAATGGGTACTGAAGATTCGATTCTTAAAGGTACAAAGTTGATAGCAAATACCAAAAGATTAAAATCTAGAGTAGAGGTAGACTCTCAAAAATACAGTACTAAAAATACAAAACAAAAATTACAAAAATTATTATTTTTTTAATATGAAATTTGCTTTAAAATAGGTTTTTTTTTGCAAGGTAATAATATGTTATAAAAATGAAAATTAAAGAAGCAATAAAGAACTTAAAAAATTTAAAGTAAAAAGTGATAATAGTGAAATATATCTAGGAATTTCTCTGGAGTTGTTGAGGGCAGTGTGGGTTCAGTTCAGTTTCAGATAGTTCCTTGTTCCAGATTATACTTCTTCTCAAGGTTTATAGGTCCCTTCCAATGCTTAGTCAATGCTAACTACAAGGTTTTAATCTGTTGTACTTGTCACTTCCAAAGCAGTTCCCTCTTTGTTTATTTTGGCTTCTTCTGTTTGCAAGTTTCATCAGTGTCTAATTTCTGCCCTGACACAAGGGGGTGAAGGTGGTCACTTATTTAGGCTTACCTGTTCAGTTGTGCTGTGGGGAGGAAGGAACACTGCAAACAAATATCGCTGGTGTGTGTGGAGAGTGCTCACAGTGTATGGGCCACACTGGGTTTGCCCCAGCTCACGATGTGTGTGCTTTCCTGGTCTACACTGTTCAGGCTCCAGGTTGCTCTGCAGGGGAACTGTCCGAAGTAGGCCCTGAGTTTTGTGCACTTCCCAGTTCTAAGCTGCTCAGGTTTGGGTTCTCGGGTTCTCCACCAAGGCACAGACTCAGTTGGGGCTGTGTCTTGTGCCCTTCCCAGGTCTGAGCAGCTCAGGTGATCAGGTGCTTGGCGAGTGCACTATCCCAGGTGGGCAACATCTTAATCACCTCCCCAGTCGCAGCAGCTCGGTTAGCTGGGTGCACTACGAGAGCACTGTCTCAGGTGTGCCGTGTGTCTCCTCTGGGGAGCTGATCTCTGGTTGTGACCCTCCTGGCACATGTCAACTGTCCAGGATCCCAGGAAGACTTGGTTAGCAACTGGGAGCCTGCTCCCAGTTTGATGGAGGATGCCATCTCTGGGGCTGAGATTACCCCTCACCTCTGGCTCTGGTTGCTGGCCACCTGCCTTTCTACCTCCATGGGGGGATGGGCCGGTTCCCAGTTGACTTATTCTCCTCTGGTATTCGCTTAATCCTTTGTTCTATGTGCAGGCCAGGTTGTGCCTTAGGTAAGAGCTTTTCGCGGGAAAGTTCTCTCTCTCTTTTTTTTTTTTCTTTTCTCTGGCTATACCACAGTTGGGTTGCTATCTCATGTTAGTTCCCTCAGATTGTTCTCAGGGCATTCAGGCCTGGTCCTTACCCTAAGCATGCAACCTGCACCTCCCTGTTCAGCCCCTGCTTGCTGGTGCGGATGAGCAACTGGGCTACTTTGCCACTGGGAGTTGTAGTTTAGGCGCATATTCTGTGCCCCCGCCCCCATTATGTTGCCCTCTGAGATTCCAAAACTCCCCACAGACGCACCAGTGAGAGAGTTTTCTGGTGTTTGCAAACTTTTCCTCCTTCATGACTCCCTCCCTGGGATGGGTCTCCATCCCTAACTCTTTTGTCTCTCTTTTTGTCTTTTATATTTTGTTCTACCTCCTTTTGAAGAGAATGTGCTGCCTTTCTGGGTGCCTGGTGTTCTCTTCCAGCACTCAGAAGTTATTTTGTGGAAGTTGCTCAGCATTCAGATGATCTTTTGATGAATTTGTGGGGGAGAAAGTAGTCTCCCTGTCCTATTCCTCTGCCATGTTAGGACCGCCCCTACTTTTATCTTCATTTCTCAAATTTTTGATTCTGAATATTTCTTCAGAATGTTTCTGTCATAGGCTCCCTCCATTTCCATTTTCATTAGATTTTTTCTTATAGAATGAGATAAAGCATTAATTACTAGATTAATTTATTTTTGTTTTCAAAGTCCTTAGAACTTTGTGCTATTGAAAATTAGGTCCTGTATATTTTCCTCAGTTATGCTATCAAAAAATTACAAAATTATATGAAAAGATTATTTTTTACATCTAAGCAATCAAAGGCAGTGACAAATTTTTTTTTTTTTTTTTTGGTTTGTATAAAAGGCCAAGATCTCATCCAAATTAACTAAGCAGCTTCTTGAGTCAATTGTTGTTGTTCAGTCACTAAGCTGTGTTTGACTCTTTGTGACTCCAGAAACTGCAGTATGCCAGGCTCCTCTGTCCTTCACTATCTTCTGGGGTTTGGTCAAACTCATGTCCACTGAGTCAGTGATCCTATCTAACCATCTCATCCTTTACTGCCCCCTTCTGTAGCCTTCAATCTTTCCCAGCACCAGGGTCTCTTCGAGTCAGTTCTTCACATCAGGTGGCCAAAGTATTGGAGCTTCAGTTTCAGCATCAGTCCTTCCAATGAATATTCAGAGTTGATTTCTTTTAGGATTGACTAGTTGATTTCCTTGTTGTCCAAGGGATTCTCAAGAGTATTCTTCAGCACCACAGTTCAAAAACATCAATTCTTCAGCACTCAGCCTTTTTTATGGTCCAACTCTCACATCTGTACATGACTACTGGAAAAACCATAGCTTTGAGTCAGTAGTGGAGTCCTTTTTACATTTTGCCTTAAATGAGAAACAGACTGAAAATTCAGATTGAACTGTTTGGTGTTTCATGTTATCCTTAGAAAGGTCCTAAGTGATGGACTTGGGCTAATAGACATTGCTTTCCTAGAGAGGTGTCAAATGACTCTATAATCATTTTTTCTGACCCTGCTATTGTTTAGCTGATTTTGCTATTTGGTTTAAGCCTAGGTGTGAGTGAAATGTAAGCTTAGAACTGTTCCATTTCTAACCATGTTTACTTAGCCTCAAAGAGCTCAGAGAAGATAAACCTTAAAATATTCACTGCTGAGGACCATCTTTTGCTAGATTTTGCAAACTTTGGTTTTTAATACAGATATTATGAGGAGCCAGTGGAAAGAGAAGGGAAGCAAAAACCACATAGCAAATTATCTTTAGGCTGCTTCATATAATTGTGTTATTTCAAAGTTTTCATAGAAAGGTATTAATTTTAATGCTGTTTCTTTAATTCCTATATTTTAGACATAAGCAGTTGAATGGGTGATGCAGTAATCATTTATGGTTAGTGAAATGACCACTTATTTTTTATTGAAAAAAATTAAAAATAAAACAATTGAGCAAGCCAATCATCCTAACTCAACAGATAATTGAAACTTGGTTGACTATATCCAGTTCTTTTGAGGGTAAAGACCAATAACCCTGGCATTTCTTTTGAGAACTGATTTAAAAAGCAATCTCATGATTAGTTTCATTTGTTTACTTGTTGCTAGTCTATACAGATAATTGAATTGCCATATATAAATTTTGATTCAACAGCTAGTATAGTGTTTTGATCATGAAAGGCTTTCAATGTAGCATACTTGATCAAAGCAGTCTACAGTAAAGACTACCAGTGAATTCCAATTTCTGGCCCCTTTCTCCTTACTGGGCACAATTAGTGACTCTGCTCTTTTTTTTTAATTAATTTTTGAGTATAGGTGCTTTACAGTGTTGTAATGGTTTCTGCATGCTCTTGCTGCTGTGTGTCACTAAATCATGTTTGACTCTTTGCAGCTCCATGGACTGTAGCCTTCCAGGTTCCTCTGTCCATGGAATTTCCCAAGCAAGATTACTGGAGTGGGTTGCCATTTCCTTCTCCAGGGGATCTTCCCAGCCCAGGGATTGAACCTGCATCTCCTGCATTGTCAGGCAGTTTCTTTATCACTGAGCCATCTGGGAAGCCTTGCTTTATAGGAAAATGAATCAGCCAGACATATACACACGTCCCCTCCATTTGGGGCTTTCTTCCCATTCAAGGTCACCACAGCGCATTAAATAGAATTCCCTATGCTACATAGAGGCCCCTCTCTTTGAACTGGATGAAGAGACTGGATGGTATTTGTGTTGGCTCCTTGGAGAGAGCTTAGGCTGCTATGTACACAGGAATATAACATTTTTATGTGTGGTTTGACTTGAACGGGTGAGTTCATAGGATAAGGTCTGGCTGCCCCATGGGACTGGTTTTAG
Organism: Aepyceros melampus; assembly: GCA_006408695.1. Taxonomy (NCBI): domain Eukaryota; kingdom Metazoa; phylum Chordata; class Mammalia; order Artiodactyla; family Bovidae; genus Aepyceros; species Aepyceros melampus. The sequence goes on from SJXQ01002298.1 coordinate 33,763, forward strand.
CCAAATGTGGGGAACTACTGCACTAAATAGAGCCACTCACAATGCTGCGTGCTAGAAATAGAGTTGACTAAGATAGAGTTCAGTTCCTCGAAGAATTCATGGTTGCTATGGAAAACAGATTAGAAAAAGAATTCAATACGGACTGAAAATTACAAAACAGACTAAGAAGGAATGCTATAAGTACATTCGACAAGCTAGGGACCATGAAGTAGGAGTGGGGAGGTGGTGTTAGCTAAGCAAAGTCTGTAAGAGATATAGGAAAAAAGTATGGTGCATTAGAATTTCTTTCTTTTTGAAGTAATTAAAGTAACCAAAGTTAATAGTTTTACCTGAACTGGAGAATTACTTCAAATAAAGGAAAGGTTAAGATTATAAGAGAGAAAATGCCAAACTGATGTGCAATTTGGTAAAATAATGGAGGAATACAGGAGGATTCTTATAAAATCATTCACTTGAAAATGTGTCAGGAAACATAAAATCATCTTTCACAGACAATGCATTAGAAAAAGATAAATGACATATGGAGGATCACTATTGACACATAGTTATTTATCTATAAGTATATATGAAAAATCGCTTTTTCTAAAAGTTCACTCCTCAAAGCCCTAAAAGTCTGAATAATATTCAACACTTCTCCCTTTAAAGAAAAATGTAATGTTAACTATGCAAAGTTAGACTGTGAATGGAATGTTTTCCATTTAAAACCTCTACTAAGGACTCCAGGCATGAGAAGAAAATGATGGGGAAGGGATTAAAACTCTATTCCAGTAAGAGCTGAAAATATTAAGGGGAGGGAAGAGAGAAGAGCAATGGTAAAAATTTCCCTGGATGTTTTAAAGACAGATGATGACGAAGCATTGGTTAAAATTAGGAGAGTTTTGACTTGAGCCTTAGAAGCAAACACGTAGAAACAGGGATTTAGCTTGTGTTACAACTCTTCAATTTCGCAAATTTATTTTGTAGATAAGAAAACTAGAATAATGCATATAATGCAGACTGCATATGACATTCCTTTGCACTCTCCTGAATTTTACAAATAACCTCGAGGATAGTTTCACTGTTATTAGTCAATGAGGGCAGAATGTCAAGAAAGAAAAGGAGCAGCTTTATAATGAGGAATGAATATAATTATAGTTATTATCACAGAGACAATGAGGTAGAACAAGTCTAAAAGAATGAAAATATGATCAAGGATCAACTTAAAATACATTCTTATCTAGCTATAAATACCACACAATATAACTCTGAGAAATTTCAATACTATATTTAGATAGGCCCATGTATTTTTTAAACAGCTCTAATCCACTGCTGACCTCAAAATGCCCAAAACAGAGACCCAAAGTTATCTCACTTAATCCTGGTACTCAGGTAGGTGTTAATATTTATGTCTCATTTTTCTTATTGATGGAAATAAAATGATCAGCCACTTGTCCATTTTGCACAGTTAATAGTTAATAAAATAAGGATTCCAGTTCTGATGTCCTTCTATGTTACTGGGCTACTTCTCAATTTCCTTTTACTGTAGAAGATTTAACACAATTCTTTCCCATTTTCCTAATCTTCTTCCAACCTTTCATAATAAAATAAATTTCAATTTGGTAGAAATGTTTTGTCAAAAACTATTTATAGGAAAGTGATACAAGGTTACAAAATCAAATATGACTATAGACTCCCACTTCTATCCTACTTCCTCAATAGAAATTGTTTTGATAGCTTCACTCAATAAATCTCCCTGGAAGATAAAGGTGCATGAGCAAGTCAACCAAGAGTTACTTTGTATACAGAAGACTTTAGAAAACATTCTAGTTGAGAGCCAGTAGTCTTCTCTACTGGGTAAATCCAATTTCACAAAACAGAATTTAGAAGAAACCAAGTGGACAGAGTACACTGATATTGAACTAAAGTCTTACACTGGTCTGGTTTTTTTTTTTTTTTTACCTGACTCACCATGTTTCCTTGGCGTTGGTGCCATGCAACCCAACTCAATCAAACAACATTTTTCCTGCCATAGAAAAAGTGATAAGGTGGATCCTGATATGTTGAAAGAGTCTTGCACTGGAGTCAACTACGTAATATATTTCTTGAAGACATGGTTACTCAGGTCTTAATGCTATCAAGACATTGCCAAAATCTACTATTTGTCTTGAAAGCATTTAAATTCCTTAGACTGTATCATCATGTCACAGCATGTTTCATACAGAGCTGTTTTGTATTTAGAGTGCTTTTGCTTGGATTTTTATTAGCCATTTGTCCCCAGAGTTTTGCTAGACACGTGAGCCATCATCTCTCTACTTTTATAAGGTGAAGAGGCAATGGAGACACAGATGCATTAAATCACTTTCCCCTCAACTCCAAGTTCTTGCTGGCCTGTTCAAGTACAATGTCCCTGTAGTGGGAAGGGAGTGAGGGTAATGCTGAGCTCAGCTCCAGTGTGCTTGCAGCCATTCTTCTAGACTACTTGTCTGTTTTCAGGGCATATGAACACACATAGCAAGGTGTTAGGACAAGGTTTTGCTGTTTGAACAAGGTTTTGTGAGGCCATCCTTCTGCTTCAAGTCACTTAGAAAATTAGATGACCAAAATCTCTCCATTGGTGAGATTCAGAACTATCTCAGACTTCCCAGGACTGTTTTGAAGTTTCTTAAGGTTAGTGGAAAAAAACAAGTGGAGGAGATTCTTGTGGGTCTGGAAAACATTAGTGGTAACTCCTGAGGATACAGCTCATCTACACCACTTTCCCTTAATGAACATCTAATCCAGAAATACCACACGGTCCCTCATGTCAGAACTACACATCTGCTCTCCTCATCCCAGCAGGGGTTTTGGAGGAGGACTAAAAGTCTCTGCAATATCCATTATGCCCTTGAAATCATGCATGGGCATTTGGAATAAATACAGCCTACTGACTTGGCTGAAATGAAAACCAATCTGGATCTTGAGCTCTCTCTAAAATACTTTAAATTAAACCTAAAAAGTAAAGTATCTCTCTCTCTATAGATATAGATATAGATAGATATATAGATATAGATACATATACGTGGCCTCCTGGTAGCTCAGCTAGTAAAGAATCTGCCTTCAGTTCAGGAGACCCCAGTTCAATTCATGGGTTGAGAAGATCCCTTGGAAAAGGGATAGGCTACCACTCCAGTACATATAGTTTTCTTATTATCAGTAAGTCTTTACTGAGTTTAATTATAGTAAATGCACTAATGTCAATGGACATGGGTTTGGGTGGTCTCCGAGAGTTGGTGATGGACAGGGGGGCCTGGTGTGCTGCAGTTCATGGAGTCACAAAGAATCGGACATGACTGAGTGACTGAACTGAATTGAAATACACTAAGGTAATGGATGTGAGAGTTGGACTGTGAAGGCTGAGCGCCAAAGAATTGCTGCTTTTGAACTGTGGTGTTGGAGAAGACTCTTGAGAGTCCCTTGGACTGCAAGGAGATCCAGCCAGTCCATTCTGAAGGAGATCAGCCCTGGAATTTCTTTGGAAGGAATGATGCTAAAGCTGAAACTCCAGTACTTTGGCCACCTCATGCGAAGAGTTGACTCCTTGGAAAAGACCCTGATGCTAGAAGGGATTGGGGGCAGGAGGAGAAGGGGACAACTGAGGATGAGATGGCTGGATGGCATCACTGACTCGATGAGTGTGAGTCTGAGCGAACTCCGGGAGTTGGTGCTGGACAGGGAGGCCTGGTGTGCTGCGATTCATGGGGTCGCAAAGAGTCGGACAGGACTGAGCGACTGAACTGAACTGAACTGAAGGTAAGTATTATGAATGTGAAACAGTTTAAAAAGCAAGAAATCTTTATTAGGAGGGAAATCCCAGTAAGAAAAGTAGATAAATGAACACTTAGTCTAAAAATACTGAAACACAGGGATACCTCTATATACATATTCTCTCTTATATCAATGCTATAAAACTCTGAATTTTCCTGATGGTCAAGAGGAACTCCAACAATTTTCAGGTCCTGGTACTGATGCCTTTGTGGAATCCTTTTCCACATCAAGTAAGGCCAGTCTGGGTAACTAATAAGATACTGCAGAAGTGATGAGATGTGACCTCAGGCTAAATGTAAAAAAAAAAAAAATTGAGGCTTCTGCCTTTCTGTCACATACCACTCACCTTAGGAACTCCAGCCATCTGATAGGGGAGGTCAGATTGTGAGGAACTGAGACCTCTTACTACTGACAAGCACCAACTCATCAGTCCTGGGAGTGAGTGAGCCACTTGCAAGCATACCTTCAGCACCTGTCGACCCTTTAGGTGACTACAGCCCCAGCTGACAGCTGAACTAAAACTCATCTTAGCTAAAACCCTGAGCTGTTTCTGGACGTATTCCTCCTGATACACAGAAACTGAGCAAGACAACTGAAAAAAAATGGATTTAAATGTTTATGTCTTTGTGTAATTTATTACACAATAATAGATTACTAGTACAACGTCTGTAATGTAAATCGACATTATCCATACTGTACTTTAGTCGGAAACAAGGCATAAGCTTTGACTTACTTACGAGATTAGTGATGAATTAATTCAAAATTATCTCATTGCTGGAAATTGAAATAGGTAAGACAGTTGGGCAGAGTGTAGGGTATAGTCTATAGCCATGTGCGATAAAGTTGTCTACCCCTTAAAATACTTAAATCTGCCTTAGTTGTGTTCCAATCTACTCACAGAGCCTGGAATGCTGGTATGAATTTTCAAAAGTATTTGTTACTAATGTGTTGAAGCTTATTAGGAAATTATTTAATTGGAGATAATTTAGGGTTATCTCCCTAGCATAGTTCTTATTCACATCCATTATGAGTGGGAGAGAAAAGGAGAAGTTACAGCATGTGTTCAAAAAAATGATCAGCATTCCCAGGTGTGCCCTTGAAGAGTATGTCTGCTAGTAAGTGTCATAGTCCTGTGCATCTCCATGGAGAAACAATTTGAAGTTAATCCACTCATAAAAACAGCAGGTGAGTTATGCCACGGAGTGAGTGTTGTGTGAGGAGTCTTTGATAACTTCATAAAAGAGGGTGAGGCTTTCACATGTGTTTACAAGAGACAGGGACAGGTCTGATTGCAAAACAACATGAAAGGTTGCCTAGAAATCTCAGATAATCCATTCGGTGTTCAGAAGTGGGATAGGGAAGCCAGGAAACTGGGTGAGTTTGTCTTGCTGGAGCTGGGGAATTCACATGTAAGTAAAATCGAATGAGTGATACAAAATCTGCTGGGGCCAAGTGGAATTAAAGAAACTAAGCTGGAGGAGAGGGAAAGCAGAAACAGATGTATATCCACATCCTGTCTGATATTGTATAAAGAGAGAACGTCAAAGGCATGAGTTTAGGAGAAGGAGAAATCAAGGCTCAAAAAGCAATTAACCCCTGATGATATGAAAGTCACTCGGTTGTGTCTGACTCTTTGTGACCCATGGGAATTGTCTAGGTCAGAATACTGGAGTGGGTAGCCACTCCCTTCTCCAGGAGATTTTCCCAACCCAAGGATCAAACCCAGGTCTCTTGCATTGCAGGCAGATTCTTTACCAGTTGAGCCACCAGGGAAGCCCGAGAATCCTGGGGTGGGTGGCCTAGCCCTTCTCCAGCAGATCTTTCCAACCCAGGAATCGAACTGAGGTCTCCTGCATTGCAGGTGGATTCTTTACCAACTGAGTTACCAGGAAAGCCCTTAATATCCGAAAAAAAAAAACAAAGTATGCAGTGGTCAAGTCATGATCATCTGGAAGAAGTAAGACAAAGAGACAGATGAGCCTTTTCTTATTCAAAAGCTACTATTCTATCTACTTCCTGATCCTGACCCTCATACATTCTCTTCTTTCATCATTATCTCATTTGGTAGTATACCCCACTTAATTAACAAAGATTAATAGAGTGTTCTCTATGTAGCCAGTGCTTGCAGAGAACTCAGGATACAGCCAGCAATGAGACAGACCCGTTCTTAAATCCCCTAAGGATCTTCTTCCTCTAGGGACCACTCCATCCTATCTTCAATCTCTTCTTCACTACTAAGCCCTTCAGTTCAGTTCAGTTCAGTCACTCAGTCATGTCTGACTCTTTGCGACCCCATGAATTGCAGCACGCCAGGCCTCCCTGTCCATCACCAACTCCCAGAGTTCACTCAGACTCACATCCATCGAGTCAGTGATGCCATCCAGCCATCTCATCCTCTGTCGTCCCCTTCTCCTCCTGCCTCCATCCCTCCCAGCATCAGAGTGTTTTCCAATGAGTCAGCTCTTTGCATGAGGTGGCCAAAGTACTGGAGTTTCAGCTTTAGCATCATTCCTTCCAAAGAAATAACCTTAACCAAACAGGTCCCAACATAAATGCAAATAGGTAGACATGAAATTCTTCCTTGACCCAAGACATCTGACCAGTCACTGCTCACCCCTTCTCCATATCATGTGTCTGAAAATAGTAATGATACTCTCACCTCATTTAATTCCTCAGTCTTCTGCACTCTGACTCTATCTATGCATGAGAGCCACACTGGGCCTCTTTAGAAAGTCCTTAATAAATTCCTTCTTGATGCTGCATGACATTTAAAACAGTTTTCCACAATCTCTTTCATTGGTCTCTATAACATCATCTCCTAACTCTTGGTGCTCACCCAGTGTTTGATTTAGAATTCCATTCTGTGACCTCACTTATTTCCACTCCACATAAGATGTGATCTTAGCCAGATCCTTCTTCTTCAACTACAATTCAAAATCATTCCCTGAGTACCCACCATGATTCAGGCATGGTTCTAGATGCTGAGAATCCAGAAACAAATAAGCAAAGTCCTCGTCCTCATGGATTTCACTTCTAGTAGGAGAAGACTGGAAATAATGTGTCGAGACTGTACATGCTGTGATGAAGTGCTTCATGACCTCAACTCTTTCTCACATTTTAATCTCTCTCTTATGCTCAAACTCTATCTTTCCAACTCTACTAAACAGTCCTCTGAGTACTTAAACTCAACATAAACCCAAACTGAATCTAGCATCAATATGCCTCCACTTTCTCATCGCCTGGGAAATAGTCTCTTTTTAGTTTTCTTTCTCAGTGAATTAAGCCATCATCTAGCCAGTTTGAATTTTTGGTATTGTCAGTGGTATTGTTTTCTGAAACAGTAATAGTTGCATCCTTCCCTTGTGTAAATTCTCTGAGTAGCTCTCCATAAAGTTCCAAAATTTTTAGGATAGCAGAGAAAATCTTGCACCATCTTCTGTCTGTCCTGGTCCCTTCTGTATACCGTCTAGCCTACTCTTTCTGCCTTCATCCCTTCGCTCAAGCTCCTTTTGCTAATCATATTCACTCCCATTGAATCCCTTCTCCATCTGCCTAACTCCAGTTAAGGCATTTCTCAAGATTTTGCTGACCTGCAACATCCTCTTGGAAATATTTGGAAATAACAACCTTTTGCTTGCCTTCCTGCTTGAGATTGGCATCCCCAGTGTCTCTTTAGGTCCCCTGAGCATTCAGAGACTTACCTTGTCATTGACAATAACCACATTACAGCGGTCCCTTGAGCATCTGCAGGGGGCGGGGAGAGGGAAAGTTGAGGCACCTACACTCCGCACAGTTGAAAATTAGAGTATAGCTTATACTCATACTCATGGTTCCTCTGGACGTAGGGTTCAGCATTGAGGAATTAAACCAACCACAGATTGTGCAGTACTGTCGTATCTGTTATTGTGAAAAATAGGCGTAGAAGTGGATCTGCACGTTCAAGCTCATGTTGCTCAAAGACCAACCGGATATGGTGAATCATCACAATCTTTGTCTTTCTCCCACATTCAACTGTGACTTCCTTAATGGCAAAGACTGCTTTCTTATTTCCCCCCAAGTTTAACCCAGTGTCACCCATAGAGGAAACTTGATAAAAAGTTTTCAATCATGATTGCGTTCAGTACGTTAGTCCCAAATGTGACATGTCTGTCACTGAATTGTACCTCTATTAGACTTATTGTCTCACCTACTTATGAGAATTACCCTATTGGACTAATTTCATATATTGTTATTCATACACACACAGTCATGTTCTCTTCTGTGATTTTAAACATGGTAAAGTGGTAACTTGGGGCTTCCCAGGTGGCTTAGATAGTAAAGTGTCTGCCTGCAGTGCAGGAGGCCCGGGTTCAATCCCTGAGTCAGGAAGATCCCTGGAGAAGGAAATGGCAACCCACTCCAGTACTCTTGCCTGGAAAATTCCATGGACTGAGGAGCCTGGTAGACTACAGTCCATGGGGTTGCAAAAGTCAGACATGACTGAGCAACTTCACTTTCTTTCTTTCTTGCTTAAAGTGGTAACTTAGGCAGGTATGTTCTCCAAGCCATCTGCTGGAGAAGGTGTTTTTGCTCATTCTTCAGTATTACTTAAGAGCAGAGATATGGCGATTCCGTGCACAGCCATCTATTTTTAATCCCAAAGAAGCTTATTAGAAGATTGTAAATCATTCTTCAGCAACCGTACCTGCCCTTCTCATACTGTGGTGTGAGCGTCTCTCATCTTGTTCGCCCAAATGAAAACAAAGCAATCATTGTTCACATTTTCTCTCTGAGACCATCTGTCATCTCCCTCAACTTAATTTATACTCTTTGTACTTATAGGATAAAGAAAGAGAAGGAGAGAGGGGGGGAAATTATAAAATTTTATTTCAGAGAAAATATTTTTAAAGTGTCCACTATTTACCCCGTGTTTCAACATGTTTTGCATGCTGAGATATTTTTGGGATAATTTTTTTCTTTTCTTTATTTCTTTTGCAAGTATGATGTGATTGTTCTTGTTAGCAGTTAAGTGAGTCTTAGTCCAGCAGAAGCTCTACTCAACAGGCAAAGATCACAGTGTCTGGAGGAGACACAGGGACCCAGGCACTGTCAGCTATGGCTGAAGTGTATCTTGATCTGACTTTACATTGCAGGGCATACAAAGAGGGGGAATTGTGTTACTTGGCAAGACCAAGTTTCGATGAGATTTATTTTTTTCCCCTGTAGTGAGACAAAGAAAGGAGTGTTCTTTGGAAGCCTCATGAATGCTCACTCAAAGGCACACTGCCACGCAGCTATTTTCTAAATGCAGATAAACGGGGACTGATTATGTTCCAGGGTAGCTGGAGGCTGCCTGGACTCCTGACCAGCCTGCTCCAACCTGGGGAGAGTGATTAACCTGCCATATGCCACAGCCTGGAAAAAAATGGCAGAGGATTTGGCAGTGGACCAAGTCATAAGAAGGTAAAATAAGCCAAATAATAATACAAAAACTCACTATCACTTATTCATATTCATTCATAAATTTTTTTGGAGTACTTAGTTTATGCTGAGCATTGTTTTAGCATTGTAAGAGATGAGTTAGTAAACAAAGTTAACAAAAAAAAAATGATGTAACATTCAAGTGGGGGGAAAATACAACAGATTAGAAGATTCTTCACCAACTGAGCTATCAGGGAAGACCAGATTATAAGCACAGTGCATCAACAATATATATAGTTTATTACAGAGTATCAAGTATTACAGAAGCAAATAGAACAGGATGAAGGAACTCAAGAGGGTATGGATGAGTTTGTTCTTTTAAATGAAACTGCATCAAGAAGGTAACCACTGAGCCAAATGTTGAAGAAGGAGAATAAGTGAACCACATGGCTGTTTGGAGGAAGATTATCCCATGGAGGGGGAGAGAGAGTTGCAAGGGTCCTGAGGCAAAAGCATGGCTGTAATGTTTGTGAAAATTCAAGGAGAAGAGAGAGTGTCTGGAGTAGCTTGAGCCAGAGGAGGGTTGTAGGAAATTAAGATAAAGAAATGGCAGACCAGAACGAGGACAGATAGTATAGGGTCTTATGGACCATTTTAAGGACTTCAGCTTCATTCTAAAAGTAATGGGGAAACATGGAGGAATCTTGAGAGGTGTGAGATGAAATGACTTAGGTTTTTGCAGCAACTGTGTGCTTGTCTTGTTAAGAATAGTCTGTGGGAAGATTGTATTAGATCATAGTCAATAAGACACTGTAAAACAGGTTATCTCATTGAATCCTTTTAGCAAATTGAGTGTTATTACCCATTTTATAGATGAGGAAAGTGAAGTACAAAGAAGTGTGGTAGTTGAATAAGGCCGCATGGCAGTAAATGATGGATCTAAGATTTCAGCCACGAAGCAAGCAATCATGTGTATCACCCAAGCCTTACACCAATCTTGATTTTGGTTTAATTGTATAATACTTGGGGTTATTAATGTGTATCAGGAAGTGAGCCATAGACTTTTGCTCATTACTGCTTGAACTGATTTTCAGAGCATGTCCAATTGATGGATTGAAAGCTTTGACCAAAATTGCTGGCCTTTTAATAGTTTATCGACTTGTTTCCTATTTAAAGAAAGTGTTCCCTGTTTTTTTCACAGATGCACCTGCAGATTGCTTTGCATCTTTCCTGAGGATTCCTGTATCACTGAAGAAGTACAACCTTTGTTAGGTTCCAGATACTTGCTGAGTATGTGTCTTCCCAGTTTCTTGATAATAACTCCATTCTTCCAGAACACCCAGAATTTTTCCAAAGCAAAATTTAGGGGAAAAATGATCAAACTAATTAATAGCAAATACCATCATTGGATAGTCAATGATTTTCGGTGATGATTTTTCCCATTGAAGTAAATCTTCTTGGTTCTATCCTGCATTGATTTCAACATATTTCAGCTTTTAGTAAAGAAATATACAGAAAGGCTTGAGGCAATAAAATCAATAAAGGTTAAAAATATACAATAACAAATGGAATGTTAAAAGTTTGATACCTACACTCAAGCCAAACAGTTGAGAAGAACTGAGAAATTATGAGAAATTTCCACTTGTGAATGCAAATGACCTGGGATTTTGGGATAAACATCAAAGAACAAATCTAAGAACATCTCTTCTGTAAATTTAATTGATAATAAATATTATAATTGCTTTAGGAGGTAATTTAGAGGATATTGTTAATTTGCTAAATTATCTGATTATTTGAATGTGGACATTAGTTTTCAAACTAATTAAATACCAGACTTCCTGAATATAATCATAGGTGGGTGAATATGACTTTCTTGTGTTAGATTTGCCAAGGATGTTGTCTTTTCATTTACTCAGAAGTAAATGACTCAAAATAGAGGCTCACATGATTCTCTTTAGATACAAGTCAAATTTCAAAGGTTGTTATAACATTCAAATTAACTGAATTTCAGAAATGTTAAAGCTTTGCCTAAGGAAAGAAAATTCAAAGGTTTTTTTTAAACCACACAAGGCTCAGAATGTCTGTGTATAAATAATAGTTCCTGCTCTTTAGTTAGAAAGTAGCCTTGATATCTGAGGGAGAAGTTCTTCTTGAGAAGAAATCTCATTAAACTTTCAGTGTGACCTATTTTAAACTTGACTGGAAAATACGTAATTGCTCCATTTGAAATCAGGAAGTAGAGCGAGTCAACATCCTTTATAGCCAAGTCAATATAAAAAGTGCCTGCTTATAGGTAGATGCCATAATGGTCCATAGGAAAATTGACAGTTTTCAATTTATGGCATCTGAAAGGAAAAGCATTTGTATGTGAGATTGATTAAATAGGTCTCATTACTTTATAGTCACATTCTTCCGGTGTTTGTATGTCTGTGCATTCCACTGTAATATTTTTTTACCAAATCATTTTACAAATTTCAAAAATCTGTATTTTGTCCTGATTCTGTCAATTTTCAGGAAAATTTTCTGTTGTTTTATTTGTATTGCCCTCTGGAGATGGCTCTCAGCAGTTCATCCTCCCCACATTTATTGTTTATATTTCACCCTTGTTTCTTATTGATTTAAAGCTCCGTGCAATTGTTTTTATGTATGCTTCTATATTAAGACATGTGATCCATCTTTCAAAACCATTTTACAAACACCAGTGAGTCAGATTCCTGAGTTCTGATGGCATTTCCTCAACACAGAGTCACTAACCAGCTGTTTAAATGAACTGAAATTATGGCAAACATTTCTTGTTTGATGAAAATTTGATGAAATCATTTTATATTCATTTTACTGCGTGTCCTTAGAAGCTCTAGTAAAGAGCATAGTAGAAAATGCAACATAGGTTCTCTATTAATTTTCTTTGCAATTGGTTTGAGTTTTTAAAAATAGTTTTCAAACTTTTGCTCCTTTCAATGTACCACATATCTCAACAAGCTTACAAAAAAAAGGATCACTGGCAACTCATTAGCTTTTTTTAATTTTTTTTAATTAATTTTTATTTTTTTAGTTTGTTTTGCTTTACAATACTGTATTTGTTTTGCTACACATCGACATGGATCAGCCACGAGTGTACATGAACTCCCAATCCCGACCCCCACCTCCCCCCTCCC